>ONZH01014840.1:0-186203 GCA_900303285.1 Rhinella marina | reverse complement strand
ATCAGCTCTATGGTATTCAACGCTCCCGCACAACCCCGTATCATCCCCAAGGGAACGGGGCCTGTGAGCGCTTTAACCGCACGCTGATCCAGATGTTGCGGACTTTAGAGGATAGTCAAAAAGCTCGGTGGCCAGAGTACTTACCCGAGCTGATGTGGGCCTATAATAATAGTGTCCACAGCACCACTGGTTACTCTCCACATATGCTTATGTTTGGGAGAGCAGGTCAGGAGATTGAGGATCTCCACATGCCGGATCAGATGTAGCCACCGCCGAGAAGTACCACCGCCTGGGCACAAGAGCACCGTCGCCGGCTTAGGGCAGTACACCGGGTTGTGGGGGAACGCCTGAAACAAGTAGTGCACCCCAACCTGAGACCGGTGCAGAGGGACAAGTATGTGCCAGGTGATCGGGTGATAGTCCGGGCCAAGAGGCTAAATGGAAAACTGGATGGGCGGTGGGAGGCGGTTCCATACACAGTAAAGCGGAAGGTGAGCCCTGAGATCCCAGTGTATGAGGTAGAGCCAGCAGGGACTGGGGGGCCCTCCAGGAACCTTCACCATAACATGTTGAGACGCTGTAATTTTGAGGAACCCGTGGCAGAGGGGGAACTGCCTACCACTAGCAAGAGTACTGGGGGAGCCCCCATAGATGATGAGGAATGGTGGGTTGTCCCTGCCCAAGCCACTATGGAACCCCCAGCTGTGACAGGTTTGCCACCCAGGGAGAGCATTGCACAGCCAGCAGAACTACCTCCAAGGGATGTGCCTGATACCCCTGAACCCATGACTTTGCGTAGGACAACCAGGTCCAACGCTGGTGTACCCCCGCAACGCTATGCACAGGACGAATTTGTATGGGGAAGGTTGCCGGGGACGTCAACCTCTAGTGGGGTGGCATGTAAGGTGGTGAAACAGCCTCCATTTTGTGAATGCACCTGTTCCTGTAATTATAGTTGTTATTAAACTGACATTTCATTTTTGGCCACAAGATGTCACTGTTTACCACAGGAAAGACTATAGCTCCCTGGAGCAATGACCAAGAGATCCTGTTCGGTAGAGGTGGAGCTTCAGACTGGAGAAGTGTGTGGCAGCCATCTTGAGAGTGTGCTGAAAAGAGGCAGAGGAGAAAGAGCTACTGTCTGTGTTTCCTAGTGTGATCCACAAGTGAGACTATTCCCTAAGGAGATCTGGAACAGAGACTGTTGCAATATTACAGACTAGAAGAACTACCATCAGGAGCCCTGCTGAGAGGACAAGTGGAAGCGTCAGTTAGACTGCGTGGTTGCCGGATGAGATCCTCTACCAGATACTTCTGAAAGTTAAGGTACCCAATGGACCTGGGTCAGTGAAAGAACTGAGGCCCACTGTGCAGACATAGTGGGTAACCGTGCACGCACCGCATTATGTTATTGGCGCCAATTCAGTAGCTACTGGGTAAAAGCCTGAAGATTAGATAGGTGGTTTGCAGGCTGCAAGCTACCTTGCTACAGAAGTGGGGTTTACTGTGACAAACAACTAGTTATACTCTTTCTGAGGTTTAGTGTTGATTGGTTAAGTTTGTAAGCGTTTGTGTTATACCGCCGGCGCTCCTGAACCGCACTTACAGAATTGTTCGTGGAGATTAGGGTATTAAAAGGTATAGCTGCTGGGTTACTATAACCTGCAGATAGGCAAAACTGTGGAGAAGCCTAGGCGCACACTGATAGAGCACCGTGCTGTGTAACACAAGTGCCTCAGCCT
Organism: Rhinella marina; assembly: GCA_900303285.1. Lineage (NCBI taxonomy): Eukaryota > Metazoa > Chordata > Amphibia > Anura > Bufonidae > Rhinella > Rhinella marina. The sequence continues at coordinate 184,461 of ONZH01014840.1, read as the reverse complement.
CTAGCTGAGTGTATGTATATATGCTTGGGGTATTTCCTTCCTACAAACGTTAAATACTTAGTAAAATCTTGTTTTTGTCAATCTGAGTTGGAGTCTCCTGGGTAGCCCACCCCGGTACACGGCTTACATCACGAGCATTAACCCCTGAAGAACCCCTAGAGACGAGCATTGGACTAAGTATCATTTACCCCTGCATTTAACCCCTTATACCACCAACGATAATCCCCCTGATTAATCCTATACCACCAACGACTATATTAACCCTTTATCCTCCCTGAACCCTATACCACCAACGACTATATTAATCCCTTATCCTCCCTGAACCCTATCCCTGATTAACCCCATCAAGGCCCCTATATCCCCACTGCCACCAATCCTCATATTACTCCTGCCATATCTACCCCCGCATTATTATATTATCTCTCCCTGCCAATACCCCCTGCTCCAATATACCCCTGCATTAACCCTTTATTTTATATTTAACCCTTTTCCCCCTAGGGACAGTTAGTAGGTAAGCTCGGGAGGGTGCTGTAATTTACATATTTGTGTGAGTGAATGTTTAGTTAGTTTGTTGGTGGAATTTGTATGTGGGACTGTGTAGAGTAGTGGTTTTTTACTGTAGTGTTGTGTGCGACTATACTGTATATATGTATATATATATTTATAAGACGTTGATATAAATATATATAGATATACAGTCAGGGCGGCGATACAGATGCCTGCCTCTCCCTCCCCTGCCCGTTCCTCTGATAGGCTGAAGGCACTAGGCCTGCAGCCTATCAGAGGCTGGCTCAGGCGGCGTGATGACGTCATCGTGCCGCCTGAGCCGTACAGCGCGGGACACAGGCCGGAAGAGGCCTGCATTGCATTGCTACCAGCCTGATGGAGGTAAGTATTAGTGTTAATTTTTTTTATTGTAGCATGGACCGGAGCTCTATTGGGGGCACTGGGGGCATTTTTACTGGCACTGGGGGCATTTTTACTGGCACATGGGGGCATTTTACTGGCACTGGGGGCATTTTTACTGGCACAATGGGGCACTGGGGGCATTTTTACTGGCACAATGGGGCACTGGGGCATTTTTACTGGCACTGGGGGCATTTTTACTGGCACATGGGGCACTGGGGGCATTTGTACTGGCACATGGGGCACTGGGGGCATTTGTAATGGCACTGGGGCATTTTTACTGGCACTGGGGGCATTTTTACTGGCACATGGGGCACGGGAGGCATTTTTACTGTCACTGGGGGAATTTGTACTGGCACATGGGGCACTGGGGCATTTTTAATGGCACTGGGGGCATTTTTACTGGCACTGGGGGCATTTTACTGGCACTGGGGCATTTTTACTGGCACATGGGGGCACTGGGGGCATTTTTACTGGCACTGGGGACATTTTTTACTGGCACATGGGGGCACTGGGGGCATTTTTAATATGGCACATGGGGGCATTTTTACCGGCACTGGGGGCATTTTTACTGGCACTGGGGGCATTTTTACTGGCACTGGGGGCATTATTACAGGCACTGGGGCCATTTTTACTGGCACATGGGGGCACTGGGGGCATTTCTTACTGGCACATAGGGGCACTTCTTACTGGCACTGGGGGCATTTATTTATGGCATGGGGGCACTGGGGGCATTTTTCTGGCACATGGGGGCACTTGGTCATTTCTTACTGGCACATGGGGGCACTAGGGGCATTTCTTACTGGCACATGGGGGCACTGGGGGCATTTTTCTGGCACATGGGGGCACTGTGGGCATTTTTACTGACACTGGGGGCATTTTATGGCATGGGGGCATTTTTACTGGCACTGGGGGCATTTTTACTGGCACTGGGGGCATTTTTCTGGCACATGGGGCACTGGGGCATTTCTTACTGGCACATGGGGGCACTGGGGCATTTTTCTGGCACATGGGGGCACTGTGGGCATTTTTACTGACACTGGGGGCATTTTATGGCATGGGGGCATTTTTACTGGCACTGGGGGCATTTTTACTGGCACTGGGGGCATTTTTCTGGCACATGGGGCACTGGGGGCATTTCTTACTGGCACATGATTTTGGGGGGAAACTTCTGGTGCATTATTGGGGCATTTCTTACTGGCACATAATTTGGGGGGCATCTATGGGTGGGGAGCACTTCTTACTGGCACATTATTGGGGTGAAATTTTGGGGGCACTTCTTACTGGCACATTGGAAGCATTATTACTTCTGGGGCACAGTGGGGACATTAGTACTGTTGGGGGCACTATTACTAACAAGTGCACTCTGGCAGAGAATTATTAGTTGGGACTTTGGGGGTCACTATTACTGTGGGGATCACTATTACTGTGGGGGCATTATTACTGTGGGGGTCACTATTACTGTGAGGGTCACTATTACTGTGGGGGCACCCTGGCACAGTATCAGCACAGTTATTTCTGGGGGACTTTATGTTTACACTATTACTGTCAGGGACACTATTTGCTGGGCACAGTTATTTTAGGACACTGTGCCAATAATTATTGAAGGGCACTATCTGTGTGGTACTAGTGGCACAGTACTGGGGGTGGTAGGATGATTTGTCCAGAAGACGGGAGGATGATGGAAAAGTAGTAAACTAAGATTTTTTTCTGTCAAACTGCAGAGATGAGAAATGGCTGAAAAATGGCGTCTGGTCTGAAAGGAGAAGATGAGGAAAGAAAAGATCTACATCAGAGGAGACGTCACTGGATGTAAGAGGTATGGGGCGCTGTATTAGGCTACATTCACACGAACATTGTGTTTTGCAGTCTGCAAATTGCGGATCCACAAAAAAAGGATGATGTTCCGTATGGCATCCGTTTTTTTTGCAGATCCACTGTACAAACAAAAAGATCCAATCAGCCGACGAACGAGCGTTTTGCTCGTTCCTCAGCTGATTAGGGCCACTTTTACACGGGCCGATTATCGGCACTAGCGTTCCTAGGAATGCTTTTTCGGCCAATAATCGGCCTGTGTAAAACGACCTTTAGGGCCACTGATGAACTGAAAGACTTTTGACATGTCACAGAGACATATCAAAAGTTTTGATCAGTCCGGGTCTGAGTTCTAGACCCGTACCCTATCAGGAGATATAGCTTTTCCATCTCTCTCTGCAGGGGGCGGTTTATTTACCTTGTTTGGTGTGGTTTACGTTTATTAAATTATTATATTTTAATAATTTTTAGGGCCTCTAAAAGGGTTAGCTGTGACTTTAAAAAGTCGAGGCATGTGGGCCTCTTTGATTTCAAAATGCCAGGGCTGAATTTCAGTCCCAGTCCGGCCCTGTATACAGTACAGACCAAAAGTTTGGACACACCTTCTCATTCAAAGAGTTTTCTGTATTTTCATGACTATGAAAATTGTAGATTCACACTGAAGGCATCAAAACTATGAATTAACACGTGGAATTATATACTTAACAAAAAACTGTGAAACAACTGACTGGCATTCTCTTGATGAGCTTCAAGAGGTAGTCACCTGAAATGGTTTTCACTTCACAGGTGTGCCCTGTCAGGTTTAATAAGTGGGATTTCTTGCCTTATAAATGGGGTTGGGACCATGAGTTGTGTTGGGCAGAAGTCAGGTGGATACAAAGCTGATCGTCCTACTGAATAGACTGTTAGAATTTGCATTATGGCAAGAAAAAAGCAGCTAAGTAAAGAAAAACGAGTGGCCATCATTACTTTAAGAAATGAAGGTCAGTCAGTCCGAAAAATTGAGAAAACTTTGAAAGTGTCCCCAAGTGCAGTCGCAAAAACCATCAAGCGCTACAAAGAAACTGGCTCACATGAGGACCGCCCCAGTAAAGGAAGACCAAGAGTCACCTCTGCTGCGGAGGATAATGTCATCCGAGTCATCAGCCTCAGAAATCGCAGGTTAACAGCAGCTCAGATTAGAGACCAGGTCAATGCCACACAGAGTTCTAGCAGCAGACACATCTCTACAACAACTGTTAAGAGGAGACTGTGTGCAGCAGGCCTTCATGGTAAAATAGCTGCTAGAAAACCACTGCTAAGGACAGGAAACAAGCAGAAGAGACTTGTTTGGGCTAAAGAACACAAGGAATGGACATTAGACCAGTGGAAATCTGTGCTTTGGTCTGATGAGTCCAAATTTGAGATCTTTGGTTCCAACCACCGTGTCTTTGTGCAACGCAGAAAAGGTGAACAGATGGACTCTACATGCCTGGTTCCCACCGTGAAGCATGGAGGAGGAGGTGTGATGGTGTGGGGGTGCTTTGCTGGTGACACTGTTGGGGATTTATTCAAAATTGAAGGCATACTGAACCAGCATGGCTACCACAGCATATTGCAGCGGCATGCTATTCCATCCAGTTTGCGTTTAGTTGTACCATCATTTATTTATCAACAGGACAATGACTCCAAACACACCTCCAGGCTGTGTAAGGGCTATTTGACCAAAAAGGAGAGTGATGGGGTGCTACGCCAGATGACCTGGCCTCCACAGTCACCAGACCTGAACCCAATCGAGATGGTTTGGGGTGAGCTGGACCGCAGAGTGAAGGCAAAAGGGCCAACAACAGGGGGTTCAGTTAATGATGGGATTGCGCCGGAATTGTGTCCCGTGGTGTATACGTCATTTGATGAGACAGCTTGTTGGGTTCGGAAATATGGGCAGGGAGCTCTGCAGGCTAAAGTGGATATTGAGGCGGAGTTTCATTTCCTGAATGTCAGCACTTGCTGGGTTGTTTATGGGATGGGGGATTTTTCATTGTTCGGTATTTGCCCATGGGCTGCTCGGTATCGTGCGCCTACTTTGAGACGTTTAGTACATTTTTAGAGTGGGTGGCGTGACATTGGGGGTCGATTATCCATTATTTGGATGATTTTTTGTTCATTGGGCCGCCTAGTTCGAATGCTTGCTCCCTGATACTGCGCTCTTTCGAGACTATGTCTCATCGTTTTGGGGTTTCCTTGGCGTCGGAAAAAACGGAGGGTCCTACAACAGTATTGAGTGTTTTAGGGATTGTAATCGATACTGTTGCGATGGAGTGCAGGTTGCCAGAGGACAAGGTTTAGGATTTGAGGCGGGCGGTGTCGGCGGCAAAAAATGAGGCTTCGCGAGTTGCAGTCATTATTGAGGAAACTGAATTTTGCTTGACGTATTATGCCCATGGGGCAGATTTTTTGATGGAGGTTGGCCAAGGTGAGAGCAGGAGTTCAGGCTCCTCATCATTCTGTGTGGCTTAATTGGGAGCTGCGCGATGATTTGAGGTTTTGGGCGTCCTTTTTGGATAAGTACAATGGGAGGTCCTTTTGGATGGATGACGTGGTGTTGGCAACAGATCTGGACTTATGTATGGATGTGGCAGGGGGGTACGGTTTCGGGGATTATTTGCAGGGTCTTTGGTGCGTAGAGGAATGGCTGGGGAAAGAGGAAGGTTGGTGAAGAATTTGGTGTTGCTCAAACTCTTCCCCATTGTGGTGGTGGTGTCCATTTGGGGGGAATTTTTTCGGCATCGGAAGGTGTGTTTTCACTGTGACAATCTGGGAGTGGTTGAGGCCATTAATCGCGTTTCGGCTTCGTCGCAGCCGGTAGTGCACTTGCTGCATCATTTGGTTTTTGGTTGTTTGTCGTTGAATGCATGGATAGTGGCATCTCATGTACCTGGGGTGAGTAACTCAATTGTGGATGCTTTTTCTCGTTTTCAGTGGGACCAGTTTCGGGTGCTGGCGCCGGAGGCGGAAGAGCAGGGAGCAAGCTTTCCCTGAGAGTTGTGGAATCTGCCATTTGGTCGGTAGAAGAGTTGGTGAGGGGTTTTTTAGCGTCCAGGACATGGGCAGTGTATGAGAGGGTATGGGGGTTATGGGAAGAATAGAGGCAGCATTTTCGGGAGGACAGGCTGAATGATAGGGTTGTGATGAAGCTATTTGTGGGGCATTGCAGGGATGAGGGTTGGTCGGTGTCCAAGATGAATAAGTTTATGGCAGGTATGGCGTTTGGATGTAAATGTCGGTTGCGCACTGGGGAGCTGGTTAGTCCGAGCAAGAGCCGGGCAGGCGGCTTGCAGAGTGGGGATGTGGAGTTACTCCAATTTAGGGCGGAATTTTGTATTAGGCAGTCGAAAACTGATCAGTTGGGTCTGGGGTGTTGGGTGGTTTTATATAAGGTGGATGGCTCGGTCGCGTGCCCGGTACAGTGTCTCAGAGAGTTTGGGGTACGTGTGGCTGAGGGAGCTGGGCTGTTGTTGGTTCATGAGGATGGCTCTTTTCTTTCTCGTTTTCAGTTTATTGCTGTTATGCGGGCATGTTTGAGGGGCTTGGGTAGTGACCCTTCTTTGTTTGGGTGTCATTCTTTCCGTATTGGCGTGGCCACTGAGGCGGTGTGGAGGGGGTTGGGGCATGAGGTGATTCGTCACAGTGGACGATGGGAGTCTATTCGTTTCTGGTCATATGTTAGGCCAGCGTGGTTATGAGGGTTCATTTTTTGGCGGGGGCTAGGGCACTTCGTTTGTTGATTTATTCGGCTTGCCTGGTGTGGATTTTGGGTCACTCTAACGTGTTCTGGGGAGCATTGCATGCGGCAGTCAGGCAGGATGGACGGCAGTTAGGTTTTTCGTGAGAAGTAGAGGTGATTCGATGGTTGAGTTTGAGAGGAATGGGGAGAATGTGGATGTTTGTGTGCTGCCAGAATTCCATCGGTTTATGAGGTTAGATGCGACACCGGGGGTCTTGGTGCTACATGTTGGGGGTAACGATTTGGGGGTGCGCCTCTTTCGGGGGGGCTAACGAAGGACATCAAATTTGATTTGCTTCGCTCAGTTTCCGGGGATGGTGAGAGTCTGGTCGGATATAGTGCCGCGTAGGACTTGGAGGGACGCCAGGTCGGTGGAGAGGCTGAACAAGGCGAGGATAAAAGTTAATAGGGCGGTTGGTCATTTTGTGGTGCGGAATGGTGGTATTGCGGTAAGTCATAGGGACCTTGAAGGGGGTGAGGGGGCGTTTTGGAGAAGTGATGGGGTGAATCTGAATGCCGTCGGTATTGACTTGTGGTGTTCTGATTTACAGGACGGGATTGAGTTAACTTTGCGGGTGTGGTGGTATGCAAGGAGGTGAGTTTTCCCCAGTTTTCCCCTTCCTTGTGTCGTGGACGGTGGTGGGTCCTTGGAGTTGGTAGTTATGGTGGCTCTGGTGGGGTGGGGAGGGAGTCTAATGGGGCTCTGGACTCCCCAGGTATTGATTTCTGGAGTGGGATATGGGGGGTGTCTGCCCACGTTTGTTGCTCATGATTACTGGTTTCTGCCTCTGAGCTGGCGTTTATCGGCTAGAGGTAATTTAATTTAATTTAATTGAAGAGTCGGGGCACATATCCGTCAGGTTACGGGGCTCCAAGGACCCTCCTCGTGCTGTCATTTATCTCAAGGTTGTTGGTGTTTTTGGTAAGGTTCTAAGGTGGGCCTTCAGGTGGGAAGGCCTTGGGTTGGTTATTTATTATTTCTGTTATTTATTATATTTATGTTTAATAATAAATGGCTGCTGTGGCCAATAAAATCCACTTGTGGAATTGTGTCTTTATTGGGTTTGGGGGGAAAATATGGGTTGGGAGAACGACTCGACAATACACTGGTCATAACCATTTCATCACAAAGGTAGGTACAGAATTATAACGTGGTCAGCATCAGTAAATGTGTGGTCTTTCAACTCTGCATGTCATACTAAATCCATGTACAAAGGTTACATGCCAACATGCTCGGTCCCTACATCGGTGCTGAGTGGCTCACCACAAGTATTGAATAGTGTCAGAAGTTCATAGAAAAATGTAGAGGAGGAGATAATCTCCAGAAGATAAAGATCCAGGTGAGAGCTGTACATGCTGCAGTCCTGATTCAGAATAACATTAATCTCTCAATCTGGAATTCTTCATTCATGTTGGAGAGTTACCTCGTGTCTGTGAATATAAAATATCATAATTAAAATCAAACAAATACCTTCTATAAAACACAACTATTTAGTTAGATCCAAACAATATATACTTCTATATAGGGATGAGCGAACCGAACCGTAACGAACCAGATTCGTTACGAACTTTCCCAAAAGTTCGGTTCGTCATCGAACCGAATTTTCAGAATGTTCGTGACGAATCTGGTTAAAATAACGGCGACGCAAAATATACGTATATTTATTGAGAATGTACGGTAATGCGTACATATTCAGTTAAGTAGCGTACCTTTGACAACGCTAGACTGTATGTTCGTTACTTGAGTAGGAATGTTCGCAGATGCAGTGTATGCGTACGCTAATGCGTACATATTCAGTTAAGTAGCGTACCTTTAACAACGCTACACTGTATGTTCGTTATTTGTGCGGGAATGTTCGCATTAGCGTACGCATTAGTGTAAATTCTCAAATATGCGTATATTTTGCGTCGCCGTTGTTGAAGTCACTTGGATTTTTTCCACTTTTTTCATTGTAATAGCAACTGCAAGTAAACGAAACTATACCCTATCAGACTCCCATTATTGTAGCAGCCAGGGCCGGCCTTAGGGTAGATGGCGCCCTGTGCGAAACTTTCTCTCGGCGCCCCCCTCCCCGAGTGACAGTACTAACATCATACAGTATAGAGCTATAAATACAGTGCAGAGATATATAGAGTGATATAGGTAGGTAGAGTAAGACAGTATATATATATGTATTTATAGCTCTCTATACTGTCCTATATCACACTATATATCTCTGCACTATATTTATAGCTTTCTATATTGAAATGTAACCTAATACAGCGCACATACCTCTTACATCCAGTGACGTCTCCTCGCATGTAGATCTTCTCTTTCCTCATCTTCTCCTTTCAGACCAGACGCCATTTTTCAGCCATTTCTCATCTCTGCAGTTAGACAGAAAAAAAATCTTAGTTTACACAGTGTCCTAAAATAACTGCGCCCAGCAAATAGTGTTCTGTAATAGTGTAAACATAACGCTTCCCAGAAATAACTGCGCTGATACTGTGCCAGGGTGCCCCCACAGTAATAGTGCCCCCAAAGTCCCAACTAATAATTCTCTGCCAGAGTGCACTTGTTAGTAATAGTGCCCCCAACAGTACTAATGTCCCCACTGTGCCCCAGAAGTAATAATGCTTCCAATGTGCCAGTAACAAGTGCCCCCCATTGATTCCCCCCCAAAATCATGTACCAGTAAAAAGTGTCCCACCCCCATAGATGCCCCCCAAATTATGTGCCAGTAAGAAATGCCTCAGTGCCCCCATGTGCCAGTAAGAAATGCCCCAGTGCCAGTAAAAATGCCCCAATGCCCCCATGTGCCAGTAAAATGCTCCCATGTGTCAATAAAAATGCCCCCAGTGCCAGTAAAAATGCCCCCAGTGCCCCCATGTGCCAGTAAAAATGCCCACAATACCCCCATGTGCCAGTAAAATGCCACTATGTGCCAGTAAAAATGCCCCCAGTGCCCCTTGTGCCAGTAAAAATGCCCTCAGTGCCAGTAAAATGCCCCCAGTGCCCCCATGTGCCAGTAAAATGCCCCCATTTGCCAGTAAAATGCCCCCATGTGCCCCATTTGCCAGTAAAAATGCCCCCAGTGCCAGTAAAATGCTCCCATGTGCCAATAAAAATGCCCCCAGTGCCCCCTTGTGCCAGTAAAATGCCCCCAGTGCCAGTAAAATGCCCCCAGTGCCCCCATGTGCCAGTAAAATGCTCCCATGTGCCAATAAAAATGCCCCCAGTGCCCCCTTGTGCCAGTAAAAATACCCCCAGTGCCAGTAAAATGCCCCCATGTGCCAGTAAAAATGCCCACAATACCCCTATGTGCCAGTAAAATGCCACTATGTGCCAGTAAAAATGCCCCCAGTGCCCCTTGTGCCAGTAAAAATGCCCCCAGTGCCAGTAAAATGCTCCCATGTGCCAATAAAAGTGCCCCCTTGTGCCAGTAAAATGCTCCCATGTGCCAATAAAAATGCCCCCAGTGCCCCCTTGTGCCAGTAAAAATACCCCCAGTGCCAGTAAAATGCCCCCATGTGCCAGTAAAAATGCCCACAATACCCCTATGTGCCAGTAAAATGCCACTATGTGCCAGTAAAAATGCCCCCAGTGCCCCATTTGCCAGTAAAAATGCCCCCAGTGCCAGTAAAATGCTCCCATGTGCCAATAAAAGTGCCCCCTTGTGCCAGTAAAAATGCCCCAGTGCCCCCTTGTGCCAGTAAAATGCCCCCAGTGCCAGTAAAATGCTCCCATGTGCCAATAAAAATGCCCCCAGTGCCCCCTTGTGCCAGTAAAAATGCCCCCAGTGCCCCCTTGTGCCAGTAAAATGCCCCCAGTGCCCCCATGTGCCAGTAAAAATGCCCCCAGTGCCCCCTTGTGCCAGTAAAAATGCCCCCAGTGCCCCCTTGTGCCAGTAAAAATTCCCCCAGTGCCAGTAAAATGCCCCCAGTGCCCCCATGTGCCAGTAAAATGCCCCCATGTGCCAATAAAAATGCCCCCAGTGCCCCCTTGTTCCAGTAAAAATGCCCCCAGTGCCAGTAAAATGCACCCATGTGCCAGTAACAATGCCCACAATACCCCCATGTGCCAGTAAAAATGCCCCCAGTGCCCCCTTGTGCCAGTAAAAATGCCCCCAGTACCCCCATGTGCCAGTAAAAATGCCCCCAGTGCCCCCTTGTGCCAGTAAAAATGCCCCCAGTGCCCCCATGTGCCAATAAAAATGCCCCCATAAAAAAAATAAACACTTACTTACCTCCAGCAGCGATGCGATGCAGGCCTCTTCCGGCCTGTGTCCAGCGCTGTACGGCTCGGGCGGCGCGATGACGTCATCGCGTCGCCTGAGCTGGCCTCTGATAGGCTGCAGGCCTAGGGCCTGCAGCCTATCAGAGGAACGGGCAGGGGAGACGCCTCTCCCTCCCCTGCCCCGCATCTCCAAAGGCAGACTATGGAGATGAGCGCTTCCACAATGGAAGCGCTCATCTCCCTCTGCCCCACCGCCGCACTTGCAGGGCACGGCCGGGCCATTAAGGGGGCGCTCTGGCAGGGCGCCCCCTTAACTGGCCGGGAGTGAAGCGCCCTGTGCAACCGCACAGGTCGCACACCCCTAAGGCCGGCCCTGGTAGCAGCAATTATTCAGCCATTATAGCAAGGTTCGTTTTAGGTTCGGTTCGTACGAATCCGAACTTCACTAAAGTTCGCCGAAGCAAACCGAACCGAACTTTTCAAAAGTTCGCTCATCCCTACTTCTATACATACCTATGTAATCCTAATATTCCAAGCTCATTCTGATGATATACATCACCCGCAGTGGCGTACATAGAGAAGTAAGGGCCCCACAGCAAGGATCAAACTAGGCCCCCCCAACAGGACAGAAGGGTTTCTGCCTAAACCCCTTTCTATGACCCTTGGGCCATTTTTCCACTACTTCTTTTGCTAAAAGTTGTTCCTTTAGAGGGAGAGTCCTGACCAAGTTTTCACCTCCAGTAGCAGAGGAGATGATCCCAACTAAGACTGGGTCCCTGTAATGGGGGCGGGCCGCGGATCCAGCCGCAGCACTTTAACCCCTGCTGACAGGCAGCCGGAACAAAAATACAACAGCCAGTACTATGTAGTAACTAATGATGACCTACCTTTATATAGGTGAAGTATGGCTTCAGAGAGTCCCCTGGCAGCAGGAGGCTGATCATAATGATTCTGGAAAAAAGTATAATGACATTGTGTAAGATAATATCTGCATGTTCTAATGCTATTATCATAATGTCTACTTTTAGTCCCGAGCATTTTCATAACTGGACTGTATGAGATTGGTGTGCGACCTGCGAGAGGAAATAGTGCAGCCGGGGGTCTACTGACCGCTCATAATATGTTGTGATTGGTGTTGAGCAAATCGAACTATCCGAAGTGGACTTCAATCCGAACTTCAGGAAAAATTAGATTTGTCATGAAGCTGAAGTTCCTGGCGCCTCGTGGTAACAAATCAATTTTCCCTGAAATGGTGGCAAAAAAACCCAAAACACACTCAACTCATCCATTTGTGCGCGAGGAGGCCGTTGCAGCCATCTTGACCGTAGAAACCGTGCAAAATCACGCAAAGGGTGGCGTATGATATCACCACGTCGTGCTCGGCAAGTGTGATAAAGTTATGATGTTACCACATGAGATTTAGAACGGTGTCTTCATTTAAGATGGCCGCGACGGCTTTCAACGCAAGCAAATGGATAAAGTGAGTTTTTTATTTTTTTTATTTTTACCCTGATTAACCCCTGAAAGGCCTTAATTGTAGCCTCAGATGCCATGATCAGGGATGAATGCGGCATCTGAGGGGTTCAATGATGGGGGGTAGTGCAATTCCCGTTCCCTGTCATTGCTCACCCTACATACAAAGAAATGTGCTTTGTGAAGAAGTAATTTGTCACAAATCAAATTTCTTTGTGAAATTCAGCAAAGCAGTCCAATTACATTTTTCAAAACTTCGCTCCTCTCTAGTTGTGATATTCAGGCCATTGACGGGTAAAACATTGGGGATAGCCTTGTGTGTGATATCAGTCTCTATCAGAGCCTTTAGGATGACATTAGGGGACAGAATTTCTATACGTTTATATATATTTACTATGACACTTACATATATAGGATGGAGCATCCAGCATGTCAGCCGTCACTGGTGCCACATTCAGATGTTCCAATGTCTGTAAAAGGCAGAATGTTTTCAATGAAATATAATATCCAAATATATATATAATTAATAGAAATAATATTATAGTCACTTTCAGAGATTGGATTTTCTATTATAGGACAAGTCAGAAATGGCGCACATGTTATAATACCAGCGTAAACCCAGGAAAATAACTATCATGGCGAAGAGGTAGCAGTCACACACAAGCCCTGGTATTATGGTGTGTGATAGATACAGGGCGCTGGTGTATATTTGGCATCAGGGCCTAGGAATGCAAGGGATTATCAAGCTTTTACGAGTGATGGACTATCTTCAGAATAGGTCATCACTAGTTGATCGGCAGTGGTCCGATGCCCCAAACTTCCGACAATCAGTTGTGTGGTTGTAGGTCTGACGCTGGAAGTTGGCAGCAGAAATACACAGCTCCGTCAACTGTATAATGGAGGGAGCTCCCATTGAAGTCAATAGAAACGGTGCTACAGTGACAAGCTCTACCCACTACACAGCTGAGTGGCAGGGGTGTGGGGTGTCAGACCTCCACCAGTCAGCTAGTGATATCCTATCCCGAGGAAAGAGCATCGCTTAGTAAAAGCTGGACAGCCATCAGGACCAGGTGATTTTCAATTTTTTTACTCCAAGCTTTCCCAAAGCCATAACTTTTTTACTTTTCCATTCACATAGTTGTATGAGAGCTTCTGAGGGACGAGTTGTATTTCCTAATGGCACCATTTACAGTTGCATACAATGTAGTGGGAAGCGGAATAAAAATTCCAAATGGGGTGGAATTATTAAAAAAAACACCAATGTTGTTTTTACAGTATTCACTATGTGGTAAAGCTGATCTGTTACTTTCATCCTTCTGGTCAGTATGATTATTGCGATACAATGTATGTGTAGTTTATCTTGCGTTTAATACAGAAAAAAAAACCTGAAAAAAATAATCCCTATAACTTTTTTTGTAGTAATGTGTAATTTGTTGTAGTATGTGTGAGGCCCTGATTTTTATGCAGGGCGATCTGTACTTTTCACTGCTACAATTTTGGGGTGTATGAGTTTTTGATCACTTTTTATTAAATTTTTTGTGGGAGGTGACCAAAAAACAGCAAATCAGCCATCTTGTTTTTATTTTTCCATTTCGCCATGAATATTTTAATATTACAGACGGTTTCGCATGCGACATCCTCATGATACTTATGTTTTTTTTTAAATTTATTTTATGCAGGTATATAGCGCTACTATATTTTAGGGCTCATGCAGCCCGCATCACGGATCGTGGACCTATTCGCAAATTACGGTCCACAGCACGGGCACTGACTGCACACGCTCATGTGCATGAGCCATTACATTTATTTTTTTAATATTTGTAAAAAATGTATTTATTTATTTTTTTTATTTTAATTGTTCCCCTAGGGAACCTTAACAAGCAATGATTAGATTGCTTCTCTCACAGACTTCAATGAATTTAATGCATTGGGGGTCATTTATTATCTAGAAATATGCCTATATTAGGCGTATATCTGGCGCAGATTGTGGCACAAAGGTAATTTGCACCACAATCTGCGACTTTTCCCTGGTCATGCCCGGTCTAAAAAAGTTGGAGGGGAAGCGGGCAGGCCAGGAGGCCCGTCTTATTCATAATTTTGTACGCCTGTTTCAGGCGTGGAAAATGGTCTTAATGTAAGATAGCAAGGAAGCTTGAGGTCATCATACTCTTGTGGTCAGCAGTATGGCCTCCTTCTCTATAATATTATAGGGTGACAGCTTAGTGATAAGCCTGGCAGCTGGAGGTCACCATGCTCTTGTGGTCAGCAGCATGGCCTCGTTATCTATAATATTATAGGGGGCAGCTTAGTGATAAGCTTGGCAGCTGGAGGTCACCATGCTCTTGTAGGGAGCAGCATGGCCTCCTTCTCTATATTTATAGGGTGTATATTTTGATAGATTGATGTTTTTGAAAGTCAGAATGAGAAAAGTGAGACCTCGGGTGCTGTGATTTGGGTACCAGAAAGAATATTCAATAATGCTACAACCAATCTGCCTGGAAATTATGGGTGAGTGCAGAAATGGAGGAGATTGCACTGACCTTGGACTCTCCTACTTCATGCTGGTGTCTTTCTTCAGTTGAGGGTGAGGTGGAGAGCTCTCCATATTCTCTGAGCAGCTCTCCTACCCCTGGACCTGATGCCATTGCACAGACGCCGTAATGGTTTGAATGACAATCGGCATCTGCAGGTCAGATCGATGGTGATGGCATCATCCTGCGGCTCGGTCTGTGCCGGCTCTGCAGGTGGATTTTTTTCACGGACATCCACATCCTGTAATAAATAGCATGGTTATACAGTATATTAGCATTATGTTTATATTGCAGTATACAGTATCTAGTCTCAGGCTGGTCTGGATATAGATTTTTATATATATTTATATCACTTCGTTCCATAGGGGCCTAGATCAGGGTACGAAATCAAGAACATGATTATAAGATGGCCATCTTGCTTGAGCTGTTGTTATAAAGGGCATCTGTCAGCAGTTTTGCACCTATGACACTGGCTGACCTGTTACATGTGCACTTGGCAGCTGAAGGCGTCTGTGTTGTGGACACAACACAGAAATTGTGAGTAAGCCGGGAAGGCAGGACGTATATGTATAATGGCCATGTGAAGCAGTTTATTGCTGTATACTCCACACCTGGGAGATAGTCAGCCAGAAGTCACCACAGCCTGAGTGTGAGCAGAGTCTATACCTCACCCAGAGCCTGTTACTAGGAATACAGATACAGCTGACTGTGATGTGCTTCGGGGGCGGACATAGCGCCTGTGCAGCCGGTTCAGCGTGGGAGGGGCCTGCACTCACCTCTCTCTTTCAGCCTACACAGAGCACAGCAGGATGGTTCAGTGCTCGTGGAGGGAGGTCCTGCGCTGTACTGAGCGGAGATGAGAACTCAGTACAGCTTAAGGACCTTTCATGATGTCATCAATGGCAGGAGCCAGAGCAGGAAGATTGTACAGCCAGCACTGGTGTAGGGAGATGGGAGTTTTTACTAAAGATGTAAGTAAGTATTTGTTTGTGTGTGTGTGTGTGTGTGTGTATGTGTATGTATGTTTGTATGTATGTGTGTACATGTATGTGTGTATATTTATGTGTGTGTATGTGTGGTGTCTCTAAAGAAAGCTGCAATCTACTGTGCTTTCTTATATAGTTAAAAATATATCACCACTTACAGCCCAAAAGGAGGCTAAAATGACACTCTTTTGGTCTCTGTCAAGTGAATAAAGGCCAGTATGGTTTTGTACATACCTCATCATGGATGTCATTCGGGTCAGGTGTTGGTGATGGTGGTGGCGTCTCCAACTCATTCCCCTATATTGAACAAGAGTAAACAATCATTATAATTGTAATTGTTAACACAATGTCCTATGGCCACTTCTGCTTTACCCACCGGTCCCAGGTTTTGGCTTCCAGGAGGTGTGGACTCACCTCCGGCTAGGCTTGAGCTGGCTTGTCTGGCCTCTTCTTCTGGGGCCATAGGGTGGTCACACACTCCCCTTTAGCTCTTCAAAGGCCAGTATGTGCTCACCCAAATCTTCTCCAGCCTATGGCTTGCTACCTTAGGGAACTTAAGTCAGCTTTCCATGTGGGAGTATGCCTGAGCAACCGGTTCAATAGCTTGTTACTAAGTTCCTGAAAAATTGTACTTTCTCTGTTGTCTGCATGTGTACCGACCTCTGCCTGTTTATTTCAATCTGACCCTCTACTGCCTGACGTGACCCATGCCTGACTTCCATACTGACCCTTTACTGCCTGACCTGACCCATGTCTTACCTCTGTATTGATCCTTCTCTGCATACAATAACCTCAGACAATTTACCATTAAGCACATATTCTACCATTAAGCACAGCTGTCAATCACACAGCGACTATTTCAGGAGGTAGCTTGTCAATCAACTGTTTGAAGAGGAGGAGTTGCTCCATTTGAACGCAACTTCTTCTTCATTACTCAGTGTATTGTCTCCCTTGCAACAGCAGCGCAGTGTAATTACAAGTACTCACTCCATTCAAGTGAATGTAACCGTACTGCACCTTAGAGACTTCCAAGACAACAGGTGGTTTAATGAAGAAGAAGTAGTGTTTGCATGGAGCACCATCACCTCTTCAAACAGATTATGGATGGTAATGCCAGGTGCCGGACCCCCGCTGATCAGGATATTGATGACCTATCCTCAGGATAGACCATCAATATAAAATCCTTGCACAACTCCTTAAAATGGGATATAACTTATATGAGATTAGAAAAACATGTAGAACAGTAGGTTATTATAACATTTTGCAGAAGTCTTCACAACTGAATATCTATAGAAAGTACCTCAGCAGATTCCTCCATGCTGCTCTCACTTTCTGAGGACATCAGAGATGAAGATCTCGTCATATCGTCCTATAGTGAACACAGAGGAGAAGAGGCAAAAATCAGAAAACACTCCTGTAATTTGTCACATGTGGTACATGGACATTAGAGAGGGGTGGTATAGAAGAGATGTTATAGAGAGGGCAGTACATACATTACTAGTATCCTGCTAAACCATTAAACATATAAATGATATCTAACCTAGTCCTGGATAAAATAATTAAACTTCCTAACCAGTATGTTAATGGGATTTTTTGAGAGTTCAGTATTGATGGCGTATCCAATAGTCCATCACTATCAGGGTTGCCAACCAGAGCTTTTCTTTTTTCTGGACAACTTATCCCGAAATCACGGACGGCCAACATTTTTTACGGACAAATTGGAAAACCATAATGAATTATGAAGATTATAAGTGATACATGTCTGTAGCTCAATATACTGATAATATCTCATTACCATAATTTACTGTAAGCTCTAAAATAATGATAATTACCACTAAATTAATTTAGTCAAGTACCAGCAGAATCAAAAAAATCACGGACACATCAATTTTTTTTCACGGACACAGGAAAAAAGTCACCTATTTTTACGGACTGTCCAGAAATTTCTGGACGGTTGGCAACCCTGATCACTATCTGGTCAGTGAGGGTCCAACTCCTAGCACCTCCACTGGTCAAATGTTTGAAGAGGCCGCTACACTCCATTGAGTGCTGCGGCCTCCTCACAACATGACGTCACTGGCCTAAGAGGAGGTGACAGTTCTCACCATGGAGCTTCGACCTCTTCAAACAGCTGATCTGTGTGGGTGCCGGGAGTTGGGCCCCCACAAATCAGATGTTGATGACCTATCCTGAGGAAAACTATATGTCCAGGGATAGGATGTTCTATACATATAGAGCAAATATTATTCTCAGGCCCTACAGAACCAGAACTAGAAATTGTGTTGATGTCTGGTGAACGCAGTACCCGGGTCATTGCAGCAGATTTCAATGCAAGACACCCTACGAGACCACCCATCTCCCATGCTACAGTTAGCAAACTGCTTGCCAAGTTTCGTGAAACTGGTTCAATGTTGGATTTGCCAAAATGTGGACGCATGAAAACTGTCACTAATGAAGAAACATCAGTGGCTGTCCTTGCTTCATTCAGCAAGAGCCCACAGCGTAGCACTTGCTGCATTTCACTGGAGAGTGGCATCAGTCGAACATCCCCTCAGCGGATATTAGCTACTCACAAATGGCACCCTTACAAACTCCAGCTGCTGCAGCATCTGTGTGCAACGGCACACTGAATTTGCAGAATAGGCAAAACAAAAATTGGATCAGGACCCTCAGTTTACACAGAACATTTTGTTCAGTGATGAGGCAAACTTTTATGTGAATGGTGAAGTTAGCAAACAAAACCACCGCTATTGGTCTGACACTAACCCACATTGGATAGATCCCTCCAAGACTGTTGGAACACAAAAATTGATGGTATGGTGTGGTATATGGGTTACAAAGATAGTGGGGCCATTCTTCATTAATGGAAACCTCAAGGCCACTGGATATGTGAAATTGCTACATGATGATGTGTTTCCCTCTTTACGCACTGAAGCTGGCACGTTCCCTGAGTTTTTCCAGCAAGATGGTGCACCACCACATTATGGGTGTCAGGTCCGAGCATTCCTAGATGAACAGTTTCTTGGAAAGTGGATTGGTCATCGTGAGCCAGTTGAATGGCCCCCAAGGTCTCCCGATCTGACCCCCTTAGACTTTTATCTTTGGGGTCATCTGAAGGCAAATGTCTGTGCTGTGAAGATACGAGATGTGCAGCACCTGAAACTATGGATACAAGAAGCCTATGCTAGCATTTCTTCTGTGGTGTTGCTATCAGTGTGTGAAGAGTAGGAGAAGTGGGGGTTGCATTGACAATCCAACACAATGGACAGCACTTTGAACACATTTTATAAGTGGTCAGAAACTTGTAAATAACTCATGACAGAATAAAGTAACGTTAAAACCAACATTGTTTTTCTTGTGAAATTCTCAATAAGTTTGATGTGTCACATGACCCTCTTCCCATTGAAAAAACTAAAGTTGGATCCAAACTGGCCGACTTCAAAATGGCCGCCATGGTCACCACCCATCTTGAAAAGTTTTCCCCCTTCCATATACTAATGTGCCAAAAGCAGGAAGTTAATATCACCAACTATTCCCATTTTATTTAGGTGTATCCATATAAATGGCCCACCCTGTATTATTATTTGAATTAAGTCCATAGGTTTATTTTAAAGAACCATTGAGTTCATCTCATCCCTTGTCCACAAGGTAAGTACTGAAGATCAAACATGAAATTGAGAGCAAAGAAACCCACAATAGTCTAAGGCAGATAGATAGATAGATAGATAGATAGATAGATAGATAGATAGATAGATAATTAGATATATTGATAGATATTAGATAGATAAATAGAGATACCTCAGAGATGTAAAACTGTGAGAGCTGCGATGTTACTCTTGGAGGAACCTGAAATAAAATTAGCAGTAAGCATAATTCATAAGTATAAAACTTATAAAACTACATCAGATCTTCTTCACCCTTTAAAAAGCACAGACACATACGGGGGTCTGGTAAATCCAGGGGCTGATTGGCAATGTACCCCACCAGGAAACTTCCCAGTGTGCTGATAGCCTAAAGTATGCTGGGGGTCGACATCACTTTTCTTTTACACATTGTGTCCAGATGATTAGATTACAGCAGGACAAGCGGCGGCCCTGTGCCCTCACTACAATACACATTACAGGCTGCAGTCAGCCCTGCTGCGATCTCATTATTATGCCACTATCATGACAATGAGATCACAGCAGGGCTGTTAGCATCTGCAATGTGTATAGTAGTGAGGACGACGGCCGCCACTGGCCCTGCCTCTGATAATGTCAGGTCCACCGGACAGCAGGACAGAAATCACAACTCTTCCTTCTAGATGTTAAAGGACCTGTGGCTCCTCCCACTCCCAGCGTCAACACGACAATGCCCCTATCCTCCCTCTCTAGCACACAGGCCAGAAGAGGCTGCGCCATGTCTGTAGGGAACGGCACTCAGGTCGGTCTTTCTTTTTGCCAGCCATTTGACAATAAGGGCGTTTGGGGGCAATGCGGATTATGGTGACCACTATAAGGACATTACTGGGGGAGCTATAGGGACATTACTGGGAACAGGGGGAAATTACTGGAGGCTCTATAGTGACATTACTGGGGGCAAGGGGGCATTACTATGAGCATTATTGGGACATTACTGGGGGCATGGGAGGGGGCATTGCTATGGCCGCTATAGAGATATTACTGAGGGCATGGGGGCATTAAAGAGGACCCTATAGGCACATTACTGGGGGGAGGGATAGCATTACTGTGATCATTATAGGGACATTACTGGGGGCAGGGGGAGGCATAACTGGGGGCACTATAGACATTAGGCTACCGGATTCTAAACGCAACTGGGAATGGGGCCTAATATTCTTTTTTCAAACAGAATGAAGGTAACAAAATATATATATGACATAAAAAGTAAGATGCAAGACAAAATAAATCTAACCTCCACTCGACATTCAAACCAGTGGCCTGGCAGCTCTGTGAATTGTGTCATAATCTGTGAAAACAATATGAAAGAATATTACATAAAAATGATCATTTCTGAGTATGGTATCAGTATTAGTAAGAGAATAATAAATAAGAAACTTAAATGACTTATGTGGGATCACTGGTGTACATAGGGAAGTAAGGGCTCTATTGCTAGGATCAAACCAGGCCCCCCCACACAGGAAAGAAGGGTTTCCGCCTAAACCCCTTTCAATGCCTCTAGGGCCATTTTTTTTACACTGCCTCCTTTGCTATAAGTTGTTTCTTTAGAGGGTAGAGTCCTGACCAAGTTTTCACCCAGAGTAGAATAGGAGATGATCCCAACTGGGCCCCCTCTTGCCCTGGGCCCCATAGCAGTTGCATGGTCTGCCACTATGGTAGTTATGCCCCTGTGTGGGATACAACTTGTATGAGATTAGAAAAGCATAGTTGCTTTTTCCGGACACCGAACAGTAGGAACTCTAACATTTTATAGAAGTCTTCACAACGGAATATCTATAGAAAATACCTCAGCATAATTGTGGACGCTGCTCTCACTTGAAGGCGTCTGAGGGGGAGACCTCATCATATCGTCCTATAGTGAACACAGAGGAGATGAGGCAAAAATCATAAAACACTCCTGTAATTTGTCCCATGTAGTACATGAAAATTATAGAGGGCTTGTATAGAAGATATATAGATAATAAATAATCCCGTAAACTAATAAAAAACTGCCTAACCAGAATCTTAAAGGGTTTTTTGAGAGTTTGATATTGTTGGCCTAAAGCAGGAACATTGCTTCATGTCCTCGCCAACATTTCACCATAATACTCAAATGCAACCTTTCCACATATTAATAATAGATTCTGATAAGAGATCTCTTGTTTATGTTTATGACTGTTTCCATATCCCCCATAGACTATAATAGAGAGTGACCAAGTACAAGCACAGCCACATCTCACCCTGGAAAGAGGTACTGGAGCTGGAAACCCATTTGTATTTTAATTAATTCCATAGGTTTATTTTAAAGAACCATTGAGTTCATCTCAGAGGGGCACTACCATTCCAACACCTAAGTACTGTCTCTAATGGCTGGCAAAGAATGTCATCTGTGTATTTATTTCCAGGTCCTCTGATACTGTGCCTCAATAATATTATTATGCAACTGTCATTACATGTAATGTGCCTGGTTGCCCAGCAGATTGCAGTGTATCTGACAGAGAGTACCTTTAGATAGAATGGAGCTTTCCATTCCTCCTCATTTTGGGCAGAAGTAAACTAGTCATGCTTCCTACCAAGGGAGGGATTGCAGGAAGCTGTGGTGAGTTGAGTTTAGAGTCCACAGGTACCAGACATGGTGCAGTGAGAGGAGCGTTCCCCTTCTCACAGCAGGAGTCTTTCAGGGGGATCAGCTTGGAAAGCACCCTGACTCCTTGCAGTTCATAAACTGAGTATTACGAGGGAGTCAACAGCCAAATGCACCCCATTCAACGGTACCAGAACCTCTAGAAAGTCCAGTAACCAGTCTGACACCAGAGATTAGCAGAGAAGCGGAGAGATAAAGAAAAGTATTCAAGTTCACCTGCCAGTTTACCCTTAGCCTGCTGAAGCTAAGAGAAAGATCAAGAATTGTCTGGATGACACAAGTTTATTGCAAGTTTATTCAAGGAACAACCGTTAAACTTTACCAGGTCTAGACTCTACTTATTCCACCAATTCTTTTGTTCCTATGGAACCTAATCTCATGGAGTGACATTATTCAGGTAGGAGCACCGTGACACAAACTATTAAGGCCACATCACCATTCGCCATTCCTAAAAACTCAGACCCGATCAGCCCTTAGTCGCGGCACTTTGCATAAGTATTGCAGATCAATCACAAAATGAGAGCAAAGAAAGACAGAGTAGTCTAAGGCAGACAGATAGATGATAGATAGATAATTAGATATATTGATAGATATAAGATAAATAGCGTTACCTCAGAGTCATAAAATTTTGAGAGCTGAGATGTTACTTTTGGGGGAATCTGAAATAAAATTAGCGGTAATTATAATCCATAAGTATAAAAGTTTTACATCAGATCTTCTTCAGCCTATAATAAGACCGACACATACGGGCTCTGGTAAATCCCTTCAGCCCCTTCTTAGAAGATAATTCTTATCAGTTATAAAGTGGTGTTCACTATGACTGGCATTTCATGTTCTGATATTTCTATAGGAAATTATTTCTTATATTTATAATTGTGAAATTTCAGTTAGAGTTTAGTAAAGAAAAAGAAGCTGATTCGTATAGTCTGTTCTTGGAGGATATGAAATCTATCCACACATCTATAGGACCCTTCAGATGGGGACTTAACTTGGAAGAAGGGATTTGTGGGGTTACCATCTAAGAACATAAGCAGGATTTTCCTTCAGTTTGTAGGATCACCTATTCTATTAGTAAGGCCCCGTTCACAGTTATGTTTGGAATCTGGTACTCATCCATCTTAGGATCAGGCTACCGGAGCTCACATTATCTGGCATTGTCGGTTACAACCGTCTATTTCCGGATGCCCGTGATTTTGTGCAGTCGATTCACAGCAGATATGCTGGAAAGCGTCTGGATCTCTGCTTGAGTAAAATGCAAGACAAAATAAATCTAACCTCCACTCGATATTCAAACCAGAGGCCTGGCAGCTCCGGGAATTCTGTCATAATCTGTGAAGAAAACATAAAATAATATTACATAAAAATTAGGGATGAGCGAACTTTTGAAAAGTTCGGTTCGCTTCGCTTCGGCGAACTTTCGTGAAGTTCGCATTCGTAAGAACCGAACCTAAAACGAACCTTGCTATAACGGCTGAATAATTGCTGCTACAATAATTGGAGTCTGATAGGGTATAGTTTCGTTTACTTGCAGTTGCTATTACAATGACAAAAGTGGAAAAAATCCAAGTGACTTCAACAACGGTGACGCAAAATATACGCATATTTGAGAATCTACACTAATGCGTACGCTAATGCGAACATTCCCGCACAAATAACGAACATACAGTGTAGCGTTGTCAAAGGTACGCTACTTAACTGAATATGTACGCATTAGCGTACGCATACACTGCGTCTGCGAACATTCCTACTCAAGTAACGAACATACAGTCTAGCGTTGTCAAAGGTACGCTACTTAACTGAATATGTCCGCATTAGCGTATGCATACACTGCGCCTGCGAACATTCCTACTCAAGTAACAAACATACAGTCTGGCGTTGTCACTTAATAATGTACACTAATGCGTATGAATTCATAAAATGCGTGTACAAATTAGTGAACATTCTCAAATATGCGTATATTTAGGGTATGGCATATTCCATACCCTAAATATACGCATATTTGAGACTGTTCGCTAATGTGTACGCTTTTTATGAATTCAAACGCATTAGCGTACGCATTAGCGTACATTCTCAAATATGCGTATATTTTGCGTCACCGTTATTTTAACCAGATTCGTTACGAACTTTCTCAAAATTCGGTTCGGTAACGAACCGAACTTTTGGGAAAGTTCGTAACGAATCTGGTTCGTTACGGTTCAGTTCGCTCATCCCTAATAAAAATGATCATTTCTGAGTATGGTGTCAGTATTAGTAAGGGAATGATCAATAAGAAACTTAAATGACTTATGAGGGATCAACTTGTATGAGATTAGAAAAACATGGCTGCTTCTTCCAGACACAGTACAGTAGGAACTATAACATTTTATAGAAGTCTTAACTTAATATCTATAGAAAATACCTCAGCATAATTGTGGGTGCTGGTCTTACTGGATGAGGACATCGGAGGTGAAGACCTCGTCATATAGTCCTATAGTGAACACAGAGCAGAGGTGGCAAAAATGAGAAAACATTCCTATAATTTGTCAAATGTGGCACATGAACATTATAGAGGGCTGGTATAGAAGAGATGTTATAGAGAGGGCAGTACATACAATACCAGGATCCTGATAAACCATTAAACACATAGATAATAACTTATCCCATATTATAGTGAATAATAAAAACTTTCTAACCAGAATCTTAAAAGGGTTTTTCGAGAGTTCGATATTGTTGGCCTATCCGACAGGGCATTAATATCTGATTGGTGAGGGTCCATCTCCCAGCATCTCCATCTGTCAACTGTTTGAAGAGGCCGCTGTACTACATTGAGTGCTGCAGCCTCCTCACAGCATACCAAGCACAGCGCCACACATCGTATAGTGGCTGTGCTTTGTATTGCAGCCATCAATATATGAATATTGTATTGAAAACTGTGTTGATTGGACTGGAACACCATAGTGACACAGTCATCCTCAATTTATGGTAAAATCTTGGTGTTACCGACACTCTTGAATGACAATGGTTCCTTAAAGGGAACCTGTCATCTCCGAAACACTCCCTGAACTAGAGTAAGCGGTGTATAGTGTAAGTGATGCTGAATCCGAATATGTAAGTTTTATCTTCAGACTCACTTCCATTCCGACGCTGTGCTCCCACAAACCAGCAGTAAAATGCATTGAGAGGACTCTTCTTTGAGTCCTCTCCATTATGTGAGTGAGCACTGGAGTCCACTGAGTGCATTTTACTACAGGTTTGTGGGAGCACAGCGTCAGAATGGAAGTGAGTATGAAGATAAAACTTACATATTCGGATTCAGCATCACTTACACTATACAACGCTTACTCTAGTTCAGGGGGTGTTTCGGAGATGACAGGTTCCCTTTAAGGTGAAGTTGCAATGGATCTTATAGAAATCTCAGTTTTTGCGATGGCTACAAAGGTGTTCATATTTTTCTCTACAGAGAAATAATAAAGTCACCCATTATGATAATAATTTATCGCATAGTGCAGGGTGTGGGATAGACATTAGGTGTCATGTATTTGATAATAGATTCTCATCTGCTTGTAAATAGAGAAGTCTGATACTGGTTACAGTATATACCAGAGATTTGCTGATTATACACAGACACAGTATATAAGCTACCAGTATGTAGATAGAAGGGTAAGATAAGGCAGTTTACCTCATCAGAAGAATTCCAACTTCTGAAAGTCTCCATAATAACTGAGAAAATAAAGAATTAATAATGTATTATAAAGTATGCAGTGAACTAAACAGAACAGTCGTCATATGCAAAATAAAAATCAATAGGAAATGCAGCTTCAGCTATTATCTACTTATTACAATATGGAGGCGGATCACCAGCACATAGAAATGTGGCCCCTTTATTGACCCCATCTGTGGTTGAAATTCACGGAAAATGAATAACTTATATATGTTCCTTTGTCACTGGACTCACTGCCTCAAGAAACATTTCCATCTGTTACTGACCTATAGATATAATCATATATGTCCATATGTTCTCCTACTGTGTTTTAACCCTTTCAGTACCGAGCCACTTTTCACCTTAAACCCCAGGCCGATTTTTGCAAATCTGACATGTGTCACTTCATGTGATAATACCTTTAGAAGGCTTCTACTGATCCAGGCTACTCTGAGATTGTTTTATCGTGACACATTGTACAGTCATAAATTTGAGTCAATATAGTTCACCTTTATTTATGAAAATATCCAAAATGTACCAAAAATTTTGAAAAATTTTCAATTTTCCAAATTTCAATTTATCTGCTTTTAAAACAGAAAGTGATACCTCATAAAATATTTATTACTTAACATTCCCCATATGTGTACTTTATGTTGGCATCATTTTGTAAATGTCATTTTATTTTTTTAGGAAGTTAGAGGGCTTAGAAGTTTAGAAGCAATTTTTCAAATTTTCAACAAAATTTCCCAAACCATTTTTTTGAGCACCAATTCAGTTATAAAGTGATTTTATGAGGCTTACCTAATGGAAACCACTAATAAATGACCCCATTTTACAAACCACACCCCTCAAATTATAAAAAAATTGATGTTACAAACTTTGCTAACCCTTGAGGTGTTCCACAAGAATTAAAGGAAAATGGGGGTGAAATTTCAAAATTTCACTTTTTTGGTAGATTAT
Organism: Rhinella marina; assembly: GCA_900303285.1. NCBI lineage: Eukaryota > Metazoa > Chordata > Amphibia > Anura > Bufonidae > Rhinella > Rhinella marina. The sequence goes on along the minus strand of ONZH01014840.1, from coordinate 157,832 downwards.
TCACGTTAATAATTTTTTTCTTGCAACACAGCAAACTAAACCTCAATATATATTACTCTGATTCTGCAGTTTACAAAAATACCCCATATGTGGTGGTAAACTGCTCTATGGGCACGTGGCAGTGGTCAGAAGGAAAAGAGCATCATATGGATTTTGAAGGCAGATTTTGCTAGAATGGTTTTTAGGCACCATTTTGTATTTTAAGAGACCCTAACGTACCCCTACAGTGGAAACCCTCAAAAAGTGACCTCATTTTGGAAACTACACCCCTTAAAGAATATATTAAGGGGGGTACTGACCACTTTGACCCCCTAAGCGTTTTACGGAATTTGGAAACACTTGGCTGTGAAAATGAAAAGTTTCATTTCTTCCAATAAAATGTTGCTTTAGACTCAAATTTTTCATTTTCACAAGGGGTAACAGGAGAAAAGCACCCCATAATTTGTTCCTAATTTTCTCCTGAATACGGCAACACCCCATATGTGGTGATAAACTGCTGTGGGGGCACATGGCAGGACTCAGAACAGAAGGAGCTCCATATGGATTTTGCATCACATTTTGATGGACTGGTTTGCGGGAGCCATTGATTTTTATTTTTTTGAGTTATTGTCTTATGTGGGGGCTCATTTTTTGCAGGATGAGGTGACGTTTTCATTGGTACCATTTGGGGGTACATAAGACTTTTTAATTGCTTGGTATTACACTTTTTGTGAGTCAAGGTGACAAAAAATAGCTTTTGTCATAGTTTAAAAAAAAAAAAGATTTTTACAGCATTTACCCGGTGGGACAAATTATGTGATATTTTTATAGAGCAGGTTGTTACGGACGCGGCAATACCCAATATGTCTATTATTTTTATTTTTGTAAAGTTTTACACAGTAAATTAATTTTTGAACAGAATTAAATCTTGTTTTTGTGTTGTCATATTCTAACTGTCCTATTTTTTTTATTTTTCTGGCGATTGTCTTAGTTAGGGTCTCAATTTTTGCAGGATGAGATGACGGTTTGAGTGGTACCATTTTTGGGTAAATACGCATTTTTGATCGCCTGCTATTACACTTTTTGTGAGGCAAGAGGGAAAAAAATGGCATAGTTTTAAAAAAATTTTTTTTTACAGCATTTACCTGGGAGGCCATCTCATGTAATATTTTTATAGAGCAGGTTGTTACGGACGCGGTGATACTCAATATGTCTAACTTTTTGTTAAGTTTTACACATTAGATGCATTTTTGAACAGAATAAAATATTTTTTTTGTGTTGCCATTTTCTGAGAGCCATATTTTTTTAATTTTTTGGGCGATTGTCTTAGGTAGGGTCTCTTTTTTTGTGGGACGAGATGACGGTTTGATTAGTACCATTCTGGGGTAAATACGCCTTTTTTATTGACTGCTATTATATTTTTTGTGAGGCAAGAGGGAAAAAAATGGCTGTTTTGGCATAGTTTTTTTAAAATTTTTTTTACAGCATTCACCTGGGAGGCCATCTCATATAATATTTTTATAGAGCAGGTTGTTACAGACGCGGTGATACCCAATATGTCTAACATTTTTATTTTTGTTAAGTTTTACACATTACATGCATTTTTGAACAGAATAAAATCTTTTTATGTGTTGCCATTTTCTGAGAGCCATATTTTATTTTTAATTTTTGGGCGATTGTCTTAGGTAGGGTTTCCTTTTTTTGTGGGACGAGATGACGGTTTGATTGGTACCATTTTGGGGTAAATACGCCTTTTTGATCGCGTGGTATTATACTTTTTGTGAGGCAAGAGGGAAAAAAATGGCTGTTTTGACATCTTTTTTTTTTTTTTTTTTTTTTACAGCATTCACCTGGGAGGCCATCTCATGTAATATTTTTATAGAGCAGGTTCTTACGGACGTGGCAATACCCGATATGTCTAACATTTTTATTTTTGTTAAGTTTTACACATTAGATGCATTTTTGAACAGAATAAAATCTTTTTTTTTTTTTGTGTTGCCATTTTCTGAGAGCCATATTTTTTTTATTTTTGGGTGATTGTCTTAGGTAGGGTCTCATTTTTTGCGGGACGAGATGACGGTTTGATTGGTACCATTTTGGGATTAATATGTCTTTTTGATCGCTTGGTATTACACTTTTTGTGAGGCAGAGTGATCAGAAAATGCCTTTTTTTACACTGTTTTTATTTTTTACTTTTTACGGCGTTCACCTAGCGTGGTGGCTCATGTGATATTTTTATATAGCCAGTCGATACGGACGCGGCAATACCTAATATGCCTACTTTTCTTTTTTTGCCTATTTTTTACAATTTTTTTTTACTTTGTTTTGGGAAAAGCACGCTTTTTCTTTTTTTTTTACTTGAAACTTTTTTTTTGTAAAACTTTATTTTTTAACCTCTTTTTTCACTTTATTTTTTGTCCCAGTCTGGGACTTCAACTTCTGTATTGTAATGCATTGGCTGTAAGTGTATTACCAGTGTAATACACTTACAGCCTGCTGCCTGTGAGATCCAGGGGGCTGGATCTCACAGGCTTCCGTAGAAGGCAGCCTGATGCCTAAGGAAGGCATCGGGCTGCCCTCACTGACATTGGGTCCCCGTCACAGCAGCGCGGGGACCCGATGGCCTCTCCCTCCCACCACAGACATCGCACGTGCCGCGGTCAGCGCTGACCGCGGCAGTGCGAGGGTTAATGCACCGGCATCGGTGTTTTCACCGATGCCGGTGCATACAGCAGGGGTCCGGCTATCGGTCATTGCCGGACCCCTGCAGCTGAGCGGGCGAGCTCAGCTCCTGCGCCCACCCGATTAGAGCGCCATGGCAGTACGGCGCTGGGATTTATGTCCCGGCTTGTGTAAGGGTTAATTGAGGTTATCATGTGAATATTGTAATATATAGGATCGAATCGTTCAGGAGGACTTAGGTCGCCACACATAGCGCTCCTAGTTTTTTTAGCCCCCAGATGCCGTGGTCACAACATATTAGGGGTTAAATGTCTGCAATCAATGCTATTGCCGATCGCAGATATTAGTTCTGGATGTCTGCTGTGTAAAACATTATGGCGCCCTCTCCACTCACTTGGAAAAGGGTTAAACACTACCCTAACCTATCAAATAGGCATACTGCCTGGAAGTGTTGCCCCTGTTGATTAAAACCCTCGCCCAGTAAACTTCATTAAGGTTTTCCTGCTGCTGAAATGCTTACTGCCAGTGGGATAGTGGCATCAATGGAGGCAGACCACACAGTCCCTATGGGATCCTTGAAGTTAGTGGTCCAGGCTAGACTGAATGGCAATGCCTGATTTCTGACCTAAATTCACCCCATGGCATGGCATTGGCACAGTAACACTAAACCAGCAGCAGTCGGATCAGGAGAACATATTGTACGTTCCCGCCCCTGTGCCTCCTGTCCCTGTCCTCCTCCAGATGCTTCCTCCAGGGAATGGAGTAAGGAGAGGCTGGAGAGGAGGAAAGGTCAGCAGCTGCAGCAGTTAGCACTTTGGGGTCATTTACAATGGTCCCTATGTCAGAAACTAGCATATTAAATGGCAAATTGTGGGTTTGTCATTGTTTAAACGGCACTGCGACTAAATGTAGTGGCGGTTGGCACTTTTACACTGCCCTCGTAACTTTTCAAGAAGGGAGCATGGTGAGAATATGGTCATCAGCCGCGATAGATTTATCATTTACACCAGTTTTCCCATGAGAATATAGAGGCTAGTTACAATGGTTGTACTTCTTTGGGGGAAGGTGGACCCAATTCTGAGTTTTGAGTACAGGGCCCTATTATTTTAAGGACGCCTCCACTTAGGTGCTGTTCAGTAAAAACACAGATGCCGACCAGTGTATGCTCCAGAATTTGCGGAACACAGATGGCTGCCACCCCATACAAAATGCCTATTCTTGTCCACAATTGCGGACAAGAATAGGACATGTTCTATATTTTTTCGCGGAGCTGCTGCTCTCTGCCATGTAATGCTGCCCATTAAAATGAAAATTGGGGAATAGATGCAGCCCCATTCACACGGTCGTGTATCGCGTGTACCTGGATTGATCCTGCTGACTGCTCCTCTTTCAGGTCTAATTCACACATCAGACTCTACATGCAGCTTTACAATTTTTTTATTATTTGAATCAAAATGGAGAACTCCAATTTCCATTGCCACATTATTATCCAACACAGTTTCGAGGAGAAATTAGATTTAGGGCTCATTCAGACGGCCGTATGTTGCTTTCCGCATCTGATCCGCAATTTTGAGCATTAGATGCGGACGCTTTCACTTCTATTGGGTATCAAAAGATGCGACAATACACCGTGTGCTGTCCGCATCTTTTCTTCCTTTCCACGGCTCCACAAAACAAACAAAACAAGTCCTATACTTGTAAGTGACAATCAGGACATGGCCCCATTGAAGTCTATGGGTCCGCAAAAATGTGGAATGCAAACCTTGAGAACATGTTGAACAGTCAGAAAAAAAAAAAAGATACGCATTTTTGTGGACAACAATAAAAAGTACGGCCGTCTGAATTACCTCCAATCCGTATCTTCAGTGGGGAAATATGTCATGAGCTCCACTGGTTCAGTTTGGACTCGGCAGTTTATAAGACATTTTCCTGAATCACAGCCCAACTGCTGACATCAGGATGAAGAGAAATCCTTCCGCATACAGTTGTGGTGAGGGATCGGTGGGATTAGAAATGGTATCACTTGTGTTCAGTGTGAATTTGGCCGTATATAAGAATCATGGAGAGTATACACCTCGTATAGTAACCTAAAGAATTATAACTAATGACATCACTGACATTATAGCGGATAAATGCTGCGTCTTACCTGTCAATCAGACAGTAAAATACTGTCCTGGTCCGGATGTTATTACCAGAAATCAGCGAAATATCCAAAAATAGCAAGCGATAGCAAACACACCGATCAACTATCTAGCGCAATCTGAGCAGAAATCATCTATGGGAACTTTAGGACTAGAACTCTGCTGTGACATCATCCTTATTGTTACATCACTATTAACTCTTTAGCAACCAACCTTAGCAACCCAAGCAATCTTTTTTCATTTTTTTTCTTCCAAGAACTATAACTTTATTATTTTTCCATCGACATAGCCATATGGGGGCTTGTATTTTGCAGGACAAGTTCTAGTTTTTACTGTTATCATTTTGGGGTACACATAACTTACTGATTAACTTTTATTAAGGACTGTTTCACACTGAGCAAGTCCATTGTGGAAATTTTATTTTTGCTAGTTTTTTTCCATTGAAAAGAGTTTTATCCATGAAAAAAAATGTGTAGTTTTTATGTTTTTTTTGTATTTAATAAAATGTTTTAAACTTTTTAAAAACATTTAATAGTCTCATGAGGGGATTATAAAAGGCAATGTTTTGATCGCTTCTAAAATACATTGTACAATTCCTGTATTGCAATGTATTTTTATGTCAGTTCTATACTGACATTCACCAGCAGCTGGCTGGGACACTCTGGAGGCAAGCCTGGGGCCTTCACTAGGTCCTGGCCTGCATGCACACACACTGGCACCCGCCAATCTCATTCATGGAGTGTTGATGGGAGACAGAGAGAGTCCTCTCCCTCTGTAACCTCTTACATGCTGAGGTCTGGGCTGTTAGAGCGGGTACACGGCTTTAATGTTAGAGCGAAATCCCCGCTGTCTGCTGCACAGGAGACCTGTGTAGCACTTAGACTAGGCCGCAGTAAAAAGGAGGTAGCTCAGCCTAAGGCCCCATAGTGATCACTCTAAAAAGGCATATTGGTGGTCATTAAGGGGTTAATCACTGACTGTCTGGATGTGCTGGCTGTGTATAAACTGGATATAGGCATGTTATATGGGGCAGCTGCTGTATAAACTTGGATCAAGGATACATGTGTAATTACATAGACGCAGACATATTAATGTACTATACTATACACATTTCACTGATTGTCCCTGATGTTCTCTCTGTTTCATCAGTAAGGCCAAGTTCACATTTGCATTGGAGGCTCAGTTCAGGGACTGCTGCACAGATGTCATCAAAACCAACAGAAAAGAAAACTCAACCAGGTCTTTTCTGTCTAGTAATCAAATGGACTTCCAAGCACAAACCAAATGGACAACATTATAGTCAATGGGGTGTGTTGGGTGCCATGTAGTTATGTGCTGGATCGCCTAGTATTTTCATTGTACTGCTCATATAGCACAGCAGAACACCAGAAACTATAGCACTGGTATGAATCCAGCCCAATACTAATACCACACTTCCCACATGAGATCTTTTTTTACATTCAAGAACTTGTATTGTGATAACATCTTTGTGCCATCTTGTGCAGCGAATTCCTGAGGAGGTATAGTGGAGGATGAGAGTGGTAGTGGCTCCTGTTATCACCCAGTTTATCACTGCAGCTGTCCTCACATCGTTGCTTCCCAGAGTTGTGTAGCTTAAGGAGGGGGTATCCTTTCTTCTTTCGGGACACACCCTGGTTCTGGGGCTCCTGCATGATGGTAGCTGGGGTTCCTGTGAGGTTAGATGTTGCAGGGCCGATTTTAGCTTTTCAGCTTCCTGAGGCGAAAATTGAAATGGCGCCCCAACCCCCAAAGGTAAGAAAGCCAAGTAGCCAACTGAATATACCGCATACATAAATAGTATCTACCACCAATTAATATACTTCACATACCAATGTCGACCAGCAGTGGATATACCACATATACCAATATCTATCAACAGTTAAAAGGGTTATCCAACCCCTTTAATGGTCTCCTAATGCACGGGCCCCTCAGATAGGTTATATTTACCCTGCTCACTGGCACCTGTGTCCCTCCTGATGCCGCATGGCCGTCACTGTGTCACCCACGATGCTAGGGGGCTTATCACAGTCACAGCCTGTTATTGGCTGCCCCCTCCATCAATGGATTTTTTGATGCATGACATGGGGAGATGCAGCAGCGGCCATGCAGGCATCAGGAGAGACACGAGTACCAGGGACCGGGGTAAGTATAACCTATCTTAGGAGCCCGCTGATTCAGGGGGATATTATAGGGGTTGTATAACCCTTTTAATAATCCTGTACTCCAATAGTTACCAGTAGTGAATATACAGCACATACCAATATCTACCAGCAGTGAATATACTGCATACACCGATATCTACCAGCGCCCAATATACCGCACACACCAATATCTACCAGCAGTGAATATCTACCACAGGGACGGGCTGGGCACATGCCCCCTGTGTCGGTAGATGTTCAGGATCGCCAGTTTCTGCTCGGCCCCTGAACTCTATTGAATCTGAGTCCACTGGACACAGATGCAATTGACCATGCAGCAACACCGGCTGGACAAGGGAACCACTGGGTGCCTGGCCCGCTTTTCCTGGTACATCAATGTGATGTAGGCAGGGCAATGGCATCACTGCGCCACCTGCGGAGTTTCACAGGAGCAGACCCGCCAGAACAGGCCTGGTCTGCATTGCTGCATCACAGGACTGCGTTGGGACAGGTGAGTATAAACTAATATTTTCTCCATGTGCACTAACCCTATTACTGGCTCCTGACCCTAAAACTGACCCTTAACCTTAGTACTGACCCCTAAACCTAATACTGACCCGAACACTTACCCTAATACTGCCCCCTGACTCAAATACTGGCCGCTAACCCTTAACCCTAGTAGTGAAGCCTAACCCTAATACTGTACCTAACCCTTATACTGACTTGTAACCCCAATACTGACCGCTAGCACTGACCGTAATATTGTCCCTAACCCTAATACTGACCTTAACCCCAGTACTGGCTCCTAACTCTTATAGGTGGGCATCTTTATGGTATTGACCAGACCAAGCTTTGGAAGGGACATGAAGATCGCGGCAACAACAGGGCTTGATGTTCTTATAGGCATATATGTCTACAATGGTTGGCCTTTTTATGGACATTATTAATGTAGTTATAAATGTTTAATGCCCATTCATAGAAGCTGATGAGACTGGGGTGGAACACATTTATGGAAAAACTTGTAAGGCCTAATTCAGACGTCCGTGGAACACGGTCCGTGAAAATCTGGACCGTGCTCTTTCTGAGGGCAGGAGCGTATGGCGTCATTGGTTGCTATGACAGCGTGCGCTTCCTGAGGCCGCCGCCGTACATTGATACACTTGAAACGAGTGTGTACAGTGTATTACTGTACAGCGGTGACCTCACGAAGCGCACGGCGTCATAGCAACCAATGATGCCGTGCGCTCCTGCCCTCAGAAGGAGCACGGTCCGGGATTTCATGGACCGTGCTTCACGGACATCTGAATTAGGCCTAACAGGGTGTGAAAACTACACGCAATGCATGAGTGTGATGAATTGACCTTACTTACATTTTTGGTCACAACATCGTGAGGAGTCTCACTGAGAATGGTTATTGTCTGGTTATTGCATACTACAGCCTATCAGTAAAATACGTTCTGAGGGCCCACTGTGCATCCACACGCAATTATCACCTCTCCACCATTCCCAAATTTTCGGCTGCTGCTTTCCCCAAACACTTCAATGAAAAAGCTGCTTTTGCATGCGGCCATGTGTCCTCTGCAGTATATGAAGAAAATGGTGGGTGGTATCTGCTGGACTCATTCAGCAGATAGGTCAGTATCACAAGTAATATATTTTAAATGTTACCAATTATTACAACATAAAAATACACAGTACATACAAATACGCAGTAAAGTAATAGGTAAAGATATATAAAGAGCTGCAGGAATAAGGCTCTAATATTAAAAAGACATAGAAAGCACCACTGGGAGCATATAAGTCCAAAGCTGAGAAGTTAATAACGTTAATAAGATGTACAATGCAGCTTACAGAGGAGCGTTATAAAAAAAATACTGGGTAAGTAAAAAAAAAATTAGAACCACAATCCAATTCCAAGAAAAGTTCTAACTGGGATTAGTATATATAGTAACATAATGAATAGGCTTTATGCAGAATTAACACACCCAAATGTATAATGCATAGATGGTAATCTTACCCATGGACATACTGGCCAGACTAATACTCCCAACAGGCTTCGGCAGGAAACACAACGTCGGGAGTGTTAGTCCGGCCAGTATGTCCATTGGTAAGACTTATTTTATAACACAGAGGGCACCCTTGTGAGTTTGACTACTACATTATCATTATGATGGTGATTGATTTGCCCTACGTGGTGTTGCTCTGCTTGGTTACCTTACGAATGAATAGCCCTTTTACAAAACACTAGCCTCCCAGACAAAGCTGTTGGTGAATCCATCAGGTGAGATGGATGTTCCTGATGTTTTCGTGTGTGTTCCCGTGCACTTGCTGGTTTATATTTGACTGGAGGGGTGGCAAAAATAAAAATCACAGAAAAAAAGATACAAAACATCCTGCACGATACAATAGTATGCAGATGTGCATGGCTACATTTATAAAGTCATGGAAAATAATACACTAGAACAAAAAATGCAAATATGATACATGGACTAAGCCCTCACTCTAATGATAAAATCTGAGACTCTCAGCCAATATATTTTGATCAAAACACATCTGTGCCCATCTACCAGTGCCAAGGTGGTCTACTCTACTACTCTAAACCTACCTATGCCGTTGGGCATCTATGTTCAGGACAACAGACCCTGCACATATAGTGTGCTCCTCTGTGTGCACCAAGCAATCAATAAGAGTAGGAACACACACACCTACTGTATATGTACCACCTAATCAAGGTCGCCTATTAGATGGTGGGGCAAAAGTGGCAAAATGTTTTTTTTTTTAAATATATTTTGACCCTTGTGTGTATATGTATGTTAAGAGTTCTAATCTCCAGGGTATTGTTGGTCTAGGTATAATATTTATCATTGTAAAACATTTATTTTATAAGCTGTGTATTGGAATGTTTTATATCCAAAGTTCCTCCTCCTAGGGAGAAGAGTATACTATACTTTCCCTATTGTTTTCCTGCTGGTAACCCTACCTACAAGCAGAGCAGAAATATGCAAATGTATACTATCTCTCTATCTCTCTATCTATCTCTCTATCTATCTCTCTATCATATCTATCTATCAAACAAGCAAAAAGAAAATTGTGGGCCTCACTGTCTGTAAGGAGTAGGGAAGATGGGTGCCAGTGGCTATGGATGGGGTCCAGAATCCAAACGCAATACCAAGAAAAAATTCCGCGGCACTCCAGAGGTAGTGAATTGAAGGTGTTTATTCACCTGATTGCGACGTTTCAGTCCACTCAATGGGACACTGCTTGAGAAAAGTCCCATTGAGTGGACTGAAACATCACAATCAGGTGAATAAACACCTTCAATTCACTACCTCTGGAGTGCCGCGGAATTTTTTCTTGGTATCTATCTATCTATCTATCTATCTATCTATCTATCTATCTATCTATCTATTCATCTATCATCTATTCATCTATTCATCTATCATCTATCATCTATTCATCTATCATCTATTCATCTATTCATCTATCATCTATTCATCTATCATCTATTCATTTATTCATCAATCATCTATTCATCTATCATCTCTATATCTATCTATCTATCTATCTATCTATCTATCTATCTATCTATCTACTCTTATAATGAAATTTATTTTGTTTAACTGACTGTACTGCAGGGGGCAGTCTTGGATATGTATATCATGGATACTTGATAATTTATCATGGAGACTTAATAATTTGCAGCAATTAACATAACTACTACTGTGCAGGTAAGGGCTTGTTCACACGTCAGTTATTTGATCAGTTATTTCCATCAGTTATTGTTAGCCAAAACCAGGAGTGGAGGCTCCACAGACATGAGGTATAATGAAAAGATCTGCACCTGTTCTGTGTTTTTGACTTGTACCTGGTTTTGGCTCACAATAGCTGATGGAAATAACTGATCAAAAAACTGAAGTGTGAACAAAGCCTAAGCAGGGTATTAGAAGTTTGTGGCAAAAGCACCATTTTTATGCATCCCACAAATTTTTACCACTGTAGACAGAATTCCGGTCCCTTATTAAGCCATATATATTTTTTTCTATTGGACATCTTTGAATTAAAACCCTGGACCTCTGGAATCTCTTTGTTGCTTAGTCACTGGACTAAGTTAAATTAACAAAGATTTAACACAGGAAAACTATTAGTATATACACTATGCACCTATCACAATCCTGAAGCTACAATCTGAACTCTGCTCTATCTCTACATTCCAGTGGTCGTGATGCAATGGTAAACTGTCTCCCCAGTTACACTAATATGTCCATGAGAGACCATACACCTTCTAACAAACCCTTCAAAGTTTTAATATCATCTACAGTAGTTTGCAGATTAGTCTCATAACAAGTCTGTATATGGGTTAAAACTTCATGTTAGCTTGCATGTCCATCTAATGAAACAAAATGAACACAATATAGTGACATGCTAGCAAAACCCTTGCCAAGGTGCAAGGCTCAACACAACCACCGGGTGGCTATACATAGACACATACAGGAGAGACTTCTTGTGACACAATATCTCAAAAATTATAATGATGGTTATTATTATTATATTTTTTAGAAAGCAGGGTATCTCACACCACACCTTTCAGGATATGTTGAACCAAGAGGAAATGTAAGGAAGTAAACCAGAATGGATGACCCATGCAAAATTACCAAGAGGAGGAGCAGCAGAGGTGCTGCACACCAGACTGACACTAGGTGGGCCGCAGCTGCAGTAAGTTTCTATATTATCCAGGGCAGGCACAGCAGATCTACATGGCTGCTCTGCACAATGTCTTGCTGGTCAGGTCAGTGCATCTTTCAATGCCTTGCATACAGCTGACTGCAATGGTCAGGGGTTTATGTGGAGACTCTAGAGGCATTCTATGAACTGATCTATATCTGGAATAGCAGATTTTTATGGATAATATGTAGCAGGCCCTTCTGGTTGGTATTACTGTTATTGTGAGGGTACAGCTGTGGGAGTCAGCCATGTGTCACTGACTATAACAAGGTGTCAGACAGGTTATGTTTTAATATATGCAAATGATCCTCGAGGAGCAACGGGGGTGTTGCCATCACACCTAGGCTCTGCTCTCTCTGCAACTGCCGCGCTCTCTGCACTCTGATTGACAGGACCAGGCAGTGAAAACTTTAAAAACTCTCTGGTAAAGGGTTCATAAGTGTTTAGGTATATGTGTAGGGGTTAATAATTATGCTGTCATCTAATAAAAATAAAGCATCCAAGAGCTCCAACTAATTTTGAGAACGTGTATTAATGGCAATGAGTACATTATACAATGTAACAATATAATATTAAAGGGGTTGTCCCACAAAAATTATTTTACAGTTTTCAACCTAGCATCTCGATCTGAATACTTTTGTAATTGCATGCAATGAAACATTTTGTATAGCCACTGAATTATTCAATAAAATGTATCTGTATAGCGCCACCTACTTTTTTTCTTATTTCTTTGTTCTGCTTACTGAGAAGGCCGCACATGCTCAGTTTCATCCTTCAACTGCCTTAGCTGCAGCAGAAAAGACACTCCCCTTGAGCTGCAGCAGATATAAATCTAGCAGAGCAATGAATGTGGAGATCTCTGGATCCATGTTAGGTACAGGGCTGGTTCTAGCTTTGTTAGAAAGAGGAATGGATGAAAAAGGATGTAGAGGAATGCTCACATGTATAGGGCAGCATGGTGGCTCAGTGGGTAGCACTGGGGTCCTGGATTCGAATACGACCAAGGACAACATCTGCATGGAGTTTGTATGTTCTCCCCATGTTTGTGTGGGTTTCCTCCCACACTCCAAAGACATACTGATAGGGAACTTAGATTGTAAGCCCCATTAGGGACAGTGATGTTAATGTCTGTAAAGTGCTGCGGAATATGTCAGTGCTATATAAGTGCATTAAATAAATAATAGTTCTTCCAGGGTGTCATGGTTTTTGTGGAATAGTCCTCAAAACCAGATGGCAAAAGGTATGAGTTTGTGATAATTTGGGGTGTCTCTGGCATCTTTGGGTGTGAAGGTCCTAGGGTTTTTTCTTCAACTGTTGGTATATATGATATTGTTGTTCATAGTAAATAGTAACATACTGTATAACACTGAGAGATTACAATAGAGGACAGTCATCCCTTTTGCCAGTCAGAAAAGAGTGGCTTTAGTTTTTAGTACCACAGTGTCAGCTTCTACTGTACCCATAAACCTGTTACAGACTAAAAACGCTGTGTTTTCTGATTCTACAGCCATGAGTTCCTCCCTTCCTACTCCTTCCCTTCTACTGTCTGCAAGACAAGGGGTAGAGGATCTCAGCATCAGACTACACTCGGTTTGTTTGTAGTCTGTAACCATGGAGACACATAACTCTACAGACATAAACTTTTCCAATTTATTTAATCATACAATGTACAAAAAAATTAAATAAGAGGACAATAAAAGAACGATTGGTCTTTCACAAATGATTAAGAATATGTCCTGCTTCCTGATTTTTCTATTTCTCTTTCAAAAACATTTATTAGCTGGATTGGATTGCTTAGAAACACTACTGATACAACATATTCATTCAAAAGCTTTTAGCAAATATTTTCTCAGAGAATGCGGGCGATGAAAAAAAAACCCTCTGTTTACAAACAGACAATGACGTTCTTAATGACATGTATGTCTCAGATAACAGGAGCTTATCGAAACATGTACAATGGCCTTAAAGGGGTTTTCCAACAATTTATTAATGATGACCATCAGTATTTGCTCAGTGGGGGTCTGACACCCAGGGTCACTCTTCCATGACAAAGCGTATAGAGTACATTACTCTATGTGCTTTCACTGTGTATGCGCTATTGATGTCCCTACTTCCCCCTAGATAGTGCCAGTTGAGCATAGATTCTCATCTTGCCACATTAGCAGTGCACGTGCACCCCTGGAATTGAGAATGTCATCAGGGTAATGATAAGATGATAAATACAGACCTTCTGTTTTGATCCGTCATAATAGAAGCTAATGGGAAAGCATAACGGATACGTCTGGTTTCCGTTATGCTGGACGGAAAACAAAGTCCTGTCGACAGAACTTTGTTTTCCGTCCAGCATTACGGAAACCAGACTGATCTGTTATGCTTTCCCATAGGCTTCTATTATGTCGGATCAAAACGGAATGCCTCTTAAAGATTCTTCATTAATTTGAATAATTGCTTCAGCTTTTATTTTAAATGTTATGAGCGATAAAAAAATTGGAAAAGTGCACATAATGTTCAAAATTGTCTAAAGTAGTTAAAATATTATCACACATTTGGAAAATACTGCAAATTGTGTATGCATATAAAGGCCATTTCTTGTGATATCTAGTGTTACCCTTTTTTTAAGTCAGTTTGTACTTTTCCAATTTATTTAATCATACAATGTACAAAAAAATTAAATAAGAGGACAATAAAAGAACGATTGGTCTTTCACAAATGATTAAGAATATGTCCTGCTTCCTGATTTTTCTATTACTCTTTCAAAAACATTTATTAGCTGGATTGGATTGCTTAGAAACACTACTGATACAACATATTCATTCAAAAGCTTTTAGCAAATATTTTCTCAGAGAATGCGGGCGATGAAAAAAAAACCCTCTGTTTACAAACAGACAATGACGTTCTTAATGACATGTATGTCTCAGATAACAGGAGCTTATCGAAATTCAGGGACAAACTGAAAGTAGTGTTTGTAATTGGCTAATATGTTCATTACAGGGTAATTTCCTGTAAATCAGTGACCTCCGTTGTAGGTTCTAATCCAAAACAAAGCAACATGTCCTTACAAAACAAAAGCCAGGTTGTAGTGTTTGTGCCTTTTTTAGGACTATGTTTTAAGCTTCATGGATGTGGACACAAACAGGAGTCATATTTTATTACAGCCTATTAATATTAAACCTAGGGAGCACATAGAGGAAGAAAATGTCTCTCTTGTCATTGCCATATAACATGGATCTTCTTCTAGTCCCCCACGTACATCTCTGTAAAAATAACATAAACGTGAATGCTATAAGTGACGTCTTCGTCTGCAGTCTTGTGAACAACCAGTGTCGTTACAGCCACTGCTTCTGCTTAGCAAAGTCTTCTGTACTTTACAGTCTGTTCTAGTGCATTGTCCTCACAGCAGTACTAGTTGGCAAGTGTTCTGGGACAAACAGGACAGGCTGCGTGCAGTACATTAGGCTCTGTAATAATGTGGCTGTTGGTGTCCAGGGAGAAAGTTAGCCACATCTTCTTTAGTTTACACAGCACTAAATAATACAATCATGTAATACCAACATACAAGGGACAAAAAATACCACCACACCATGGGAACATATATGACCACCAGGAAAACTCTAAGTGTGTGAGGTACATACCTTATGAGAATAAAAGGGTAAGGAACAAGAAAAAAACAATGCTGATAAATATAAATGTAAAGGGAGAAATAAATGACAAAAAGAAAGCATTTAAATCAGTAATACAGGAAAGTAGCGAGGAATCATTGAAAAACTATTAGGGAAAAAAGTAGAATATGTAAAAGACAGCCAAGATGGAGATAGAGAGAATTATTGGCAAAGATGGTAAAACGTTTTAAACCTGACAGTGTTGGCCCTTTACAGAGTGATGAGGGAGGAGTTGTAGAGAGCGATGACGAGAAATTGATTTTTTTAACATTTTTTTTTCTCTACTGTTTTTACTGAGGGAAATAAACTGTCAGATGAAATGCAGAATATAAAAGTAAATTCCCCATTAAAAGTGCCCTGTCTGACCCAGGAAAAAGTGCAGTGACGTCTTAAAAAGATTAAAATGGACAAATCACTGGGTCCAGATGACATACATCCCCCTTTAATACTAAGAGAATTAAATAATGTCATAGATTTTTATTTTTGATATTTCAGAGCCGGAAACTATAAGCCTGGCATCTGTCGTCAATCTGTAAACTGTCTGAGGGTTTTCTAAGAGATGCTATCTTGGAGTACCTCAACGAAAATAAGTGTATAACACTGTATCAGCATGGCTTCATGTCAAACTAATTTATTCAGTTTCTATGAGGAGGTAAGTTCTAGATCTCTCCCATCATCTATTTATCCCCAGGACTGTGACTGTGACAAGGGGACATCCTCTGCGTCTGGAGGAAAGAAGATTTGTACACAAACATAGAAGGGAATTCTTTACTGTAAGAGCATTGAGACTATGAAACTGTCTTTCTGAGGAGGTGGTGATGGTGAATTCCCTAAAAGAGTTCAAGAGGGATCTGGATGTATTTCTGGAGGGTAATAATATTACAGGTTATAGTTACTAAATTTCTGGAGAGGGGTCATTGATCCAGGGAGTTATTCTGATTGCCTGATTGGGGAGGAGAAAGAATTTTAGCCCTAAAATGAGGAAAATTGGCTTCTACATCACAGGTTTTTTTTAACCTTCCTCGGGATCAACTTGCAGGATAACAGGCTGAACTTGAAGGACAGATGTTTTTTTCATCCTTATAAACTATGTTACTATAATGTCTCAATAATGAATACAGTATAGTTAAATTTAGAACATTACAGGTGAATTCTTACCTGATTGGAGATATTCACTTTCCCTTTTCTTCTCCATCTGACACAGACCATCATGATGACTTCTCACACCCTAGACTTATCTCTGCAGAGTTCTCTGCCCAAACATATTGGATTATAGCTTTTCCAGCACTATCCTCAACCATACATTTCCTCTATACAAATGTACCTTACTGCTGCCCTTACAATTACCATAATGCTGCTTCTACTAATGCTGTGCATGCTGCTGGACTTGGTGCCTTCATATGTGTAATAACCTAGAACCTTGTTCCAAGAAAAAGGTAATAGTGGTAATCACAGAATTCACAGAAATCACATTAGTGCTTCGCTTAGTATCACACGGTAGTCGCACCCCCATTACTGCCCCACTCTATACTAATGCTTCCTTAGTGGTGTCAACACAATTGGAGTAATAATGCCCCAATATAGAAATAGTATCCCCTTACAGCCTTCATACAGTAAGAGTGCCCCCAGTTGTATCCATACACAGTAACAGTGTCCTCTTTCTAGCCTACTTTACTAGTTTGACCTTCCTTGCTGATGGTCTAAACATACCAGCGATGCCACATTAAGTTTGGTGTGGAGGACAATTAGAGATGCTGCATGTCCTTCAACTGATCTTGGAAAAAAGATGGCTGCTATAAGTCAAGTTGATTAGGAGTGTGCTTAGACTTTGTGCTGCACTGCGGTTAACTTCTTGGATACCAGAGATTTTTTGTTCATTTTTGTGTTTTCATTGTTCTTCTTTGTTCTTTTTGTGTTTTCATTTTCTAAACTTTTTTTTTAAAAAACAACATTTTTAGCATCTGTAGGAGGCTACAGTATTAACTAGTTAGATTTCTTTTAGCTTACACTGTAGTTCCATAGAACTCCATTTGCGGTTATCATATGTTAGCCTGCCACTGGCAGGCCAACATAGGAACTGCAGCTCTAATACACTGTGTAACTTCAGAAAGACTCAGCACATTAGAATGAAGGATCAGCTTACCCGATCGACTCACAGTGAATCCGGTCTTAACCTGGAAGCGCACACTTCTGGGTTTTTCACCATTTGGCACGGTTGCTCTTGACTACAGCATCTAAAGGGTTAAGTGTCTGTGATCTGCATTTTATTGCCGGTCACAGACATTAGCCGCGGCCCTCTGCTGTTTGAAACAGCATAGACCTGCTGGCTAGAGTGCCCAGTGCGCTCTCGAGAGGGTGTCATATTAAAGATGCTTCCTGGGAGCCTAATGGTTAAAAGACATATTTGTCAGTGCTTCAGTGCTACAAAACATACAGGAGAATATATCTATTACTTCCATTGATATCCCCTTTCATTTAGACATTCTCTTTCCTTATCTTCTTCATTCCATTCCACTTCAGACCAAATTGACGACTTCTTTCAACTGTGCCTTGTCTCTGCAGAATGTGACACACAGACATCTTAGATTCCTAACTTTTCTATCATCCCCCCCTTACTTGTGTCCCCACAGTGTCATCCTGCTACCAAAACCTTTAGGGGTAGTATTGATAATGCTCTCTCCTCCCTCCCCTGCAGTTTCCTCTGTAGTATAATGCTGCACTGTAATGGCAGTATATATACTGCCCTGTAGTCCCATGTAGTATAATGCCCCCCTGAAGTGGTAATATACATGATGCTCTGAGTTCACCGCAGGAAACACTGATACACACGAAATATGTTTCTCACTGTGAACTCGCTTGTCAGAAACTGACCTAAATCTGTATAGGGACAGATGATTATAATAATGAGAAGTTGATTGCTGCATATAAATGGAGCTATCACTCTTTTCTCAATGATCAGGCAATTATCCAATATCAAAACATGTACAATGGCCTTAAAGGGGTTTTCCAACAATTTATTAATGATGACCATCAGTATTTGCTCAGTGGGGGTCTGACACCCAGGGTCACTCTTCCATGACAAAGCGTATAGAGTACATTACTCTATGTGCTTTCACTGTGTATGCGCTATTGATGTCCCTACTTCCCCCTAGATAGTGCCAGTTGAGCATAGATTCTCATCTTGCCACATTAGCAGTGCACGTGCACCCCTGGAATTGAGAATGTCATCAGGGTAATGATAAGATGATAAATACAGACCTTCCGTTTTGATCCGTCATAATAGAAGCTAATGGGAAAGCATAACGGATACGTCTGGTTTCCGTTATGCTGGACGGAAAACAAAGTCCTGTCGACAGAACTTTGTTTTCCGTCCAGCATTACGGAAACCAGACTGATCCGTTATGCTTTCCCATAGGCTTCTATTATGTCGGATCAAAACGGAATGCCTCTTAAAGGTGTCCGTTTTGATTTCCGTCCTATGGATTCCGTTATTTTCCGTTATAACGATGTTATAACGGAAAGCTAGAACGGAATCCCTAACAGTGGTGTGAAAGAGCCCTTATTGGGAGCCAAAACCAGTAATGAAGCCTACTCAGAGATAAGGTATAAGGGAAAGATCTGCACCTGTTCTGTGTTTTTGACTGGCACTTGGTTTTGGCTCACAATAACTAATGGAAATACAGTAACTGATCAAATAACTGAAGTGTGAACACAGCCTAAGGGCTCGTTCACATCAATGTTCAGCCCTTCCGTTCTCCTGCTCCGTTATAGGAGCAGGAGAACGGAAAGGGCGGATTGGGGACATAATTGAGCTGAATGGAGCCTACGGACACCAAAGACGATAATGGGGTCCTCTCAGAGGAAGATTTTTGAAGCGGAGCGGAGACATAAGTCCTACATGCACAACTTTTGTCTCCGCTCCAAAAATCATCTTCTGAGCGGAAACCTAACGGACCCCATTATAGTCTATGGCGTACGTAGGCTCCGTTGGACTCAGTTATGTGCCGAATCCGTCCTGTCCGTTCTCCTGCTCTTGTAATGGAGCAGGAGAACAGAAGGGCTGAACGGTGATGTGAACGAGTCCTAAGAGGTTTACAACGCACTTCCGTCATCTGCAGTGGCCCCTTTTTCAGATCTCACTGAGGGTCACATGACCTGTGTTAACAGGTTCTCTCCCTGCTCTGATGATATTTGGTACACAAGAAAAGATCTATGTCTGTGCACGAGACGTCACTGGATTTGTCAGGAAACTTTCACCCCATCAGCAGCACAGACTCAAGGCTGGAGGTTTTGCTGAGCACCTGCAGGCAGTGAAGAGACAAATGCTGGACACAGGATCTCCCCCCACCCCTCATCCTGCAGACATAGAGCTGACAGACTGGGGGAGTTCTGCAGAGCATTGCACAAGAACAGGTGGGGAGAAAATCCTGTGTGTATCAGCAGTGTCATTGTACAGCTGGGACTTGTAGTCCTACACATATAACATGCTGCTGAGTATCCCAGCAGGCAGACATGTCACCCTTGTATTCACTCCCTTTGCAGAGCAGGGGGAGGGGAAGAGATTGTTGTTATTGCAGGTAAACAAAGGCTAGGAGAGAACCAGGGGAATGAGGAAATGGATTTTTTTTTTGCCTAAAACTTGCTTAACTTATGTATATATTGCTGACCATCAGATTTACAGTGCTATATATATTTTATTTTCATAACTCGGACAACCCCTTTGATATGAAAGCTAGACAGAGAGTAAGATACATATGAAAGATAGGTAGATGGACAGACAGGCCACTGTTCAATTATCTTTTCTATTTATATAACGTATAATGTCGCTACATTGTGAAACTGGCAGAATCAGCAGGACCATCTGTCCAGTTGGCACCTGCTACATATGAAATGCAAATTCACGATTAGAACTTCAAATATTCAGAAGCCTCTTGACCACTCTTCAATACGTTCTACAGCAATTCATAGTGTGTGATGTGTATTATGTGTATATGCTGCTTAGCTTTGTGTTAGATGAGCCTGAATTTCCAGGAATAAAAAACTACACACCTACAATGGTTGGTGGTAGAGCTGCTGGTTTCATCCCATTTCGTCCTTTCATTTCATCAACCATCATAAATATGTGTTTTTTTTTCTACATGCTGTTCCTCTTATAGATGGCATGGATAACCCTGCAATCTCGCCAGAATGGTTTGTTTGCACATTATTTTCCTGCCTTGTACCAGCCTATTAGTCCATTGTTTCCACTAAGAAGTGATCGTCTTTAGAGCAATCCATAAAAGTGAATGACTCCAAACACAAACAATGTGCAGATGCTGGAGGCACATGGCTGGCCCGGTAACCATGTCTCGGGTTTAGACGTCATTAGGCTAATGCACTGTTTACAATCAGTATCAATCATTTCTTGATTGGACTCGTATGCTTAGTAACAAATGCGGCTGAAGCGTTAGATCAACAATTAAACCCGTTTCCTGTAACAGAAATTTTTCGAGCTTCGCCAGTATTCAAAAATAGAATTTGGTAATGTCTTGTCAACAAATGTTGTGTTTTGTAACATGTTTTTCACCAGCTGCTGGATTACTTTTTACTAGAGATCCTAGGGTTTTTCTTCTAGGGAGAGCTGGATACGTAGGTCTAAAGATTATTACCAAAGTTCCTGTGTTCCTGCGTTTCATGTAGACTGGGCTAAATCTCAGCTCAAAGATCAAACTACTGTATAGCAACTAAAACGGTGGATACAGTTCAAGACTCTCCAAGTTAAACGCTATTTCCTTTTTTTTCATTTCCCTATTATCTATACAACTGGACTTCTTCTTGTCATCCCGGACGAAGCCATTCGGCGAAACGCGTCGGGTGAGTGGAGGACTACACTTGTGGTATTTTGGCGGTCATCCCTCTATTTTTTGGTAATATGTGGAGCCATTAATTTTAATCTGTTGGTTAGCCTTTTCTTTGAGCTCTTTTTTGGTAAACCGTGTATGTGGTTACCTGTATACATGAGTATATGTGTATTTTAGAGCCATTTTTGTATTTGAGGCAACCGTTTATTATGGCTATTTATGTGTTATGACCTGCCTGGAAATGTATAGACCTAAGTTTTACTCAAATATACACACAATTGTGTAGTCCTCCACTAGTGGGGCTTTTTGCCGTTTTTTTCATATTTTTTGTTCTCTTGTCTATGTGGACTCCTCTATTTTTATTGAGTGCTTTTTAATTTTAATAAAGATTGATTATTTGGTATATAGTTATTGTGTCTTGTTGTGGCATTATACAGCCCTATTTGTAGGTATTATGTTAAATGTTGTGTTTTGTAACATGTTTTTCACCAGCTGCTGGATTACTTTTTACTAGAGATCCTAGGGTTTTTCTTCTAGGGAGAGCTGGATACGTAGGTCTAAAGATTATTACCAAAGTTCCTGTGTTCCTGCGTTTCATGTAGACTGGGCTAAATCTCAGCTCAAAGATCAAACTACTGTATAGCAACTAAAACGGTGGATACAGTTCAAGACTCTCCAAGTTAAACGCTATTTCCTTTTTTTTCATTTCCCTATTATCTATACAACTCTGGTTTTATCATGTCACTGGGCTAGTCTGCAAAAGCCTTGTTCACACTATAAGATTGGTATATACTTAAAGGGGTTATTCAGGAATTTCATATTGATGGTCTATCCTCAAGACCCCTGCTGATCAGCTACTTGAAGAGGCCGCTGCGTTCACTGAGCTCCGGTGAGCGCTGCAGTCTCTTCACAGCTAACTATGTGCAGCACCGTACATTGTATCGTGGTTGTGCCTGGTATTGCAGCTAAGCCCCATTCACTTGAATGGGAATGAGTAGCACCTAGGCCATGCGACTGATGTATGATGACATCACTAACCTAGGAAGGGACTGCAGTGCTCAGAGAGCCACAGCCTCTTCAAACATCTGATTGGTGGGCATACCAGGAGTCGGACCTCCGCCAATTTGATATTAATGACCTATCCTCATGATAGGCCATCAATATGAAATTCCCTGATAGCCCCTCCTAATGTATCAATTTGACCATAGATTTTAATAATCAAAAAAACTACCCATTTGGTATACTTAGGCTCAGTTGGAATCCCAAAAATGGAAAAATACAGACTCAAAGGGAGTTAAAAATAAAAAATCTCAACTCACACCAATCGGCAACCCTCACTTTTTGGGCACTGCTCCAGTCCCAATCAGCCAATCACTGACAGCAGTGGTGATCTGCCTCAACCAGTGATTGGCTGAGGGGGCAGTCCAAGCAATTTTCTATTGGTCAAGCTCATAGCAGGAAGTGTAGAGCAGAGGGGTCCATATCCGAATGGCAGCAAAGGGGATTGGTGAGTATTTACTTGAAGCCTATTTTTAGGGAAAACCCCCTGTAAATTATGTATCTTGCTAAAATCTTCCTCTGCTCTGAAGCCGAAAATTTCTTTTTAGTTTTCTTTATTTATAGCATTCAGTTATACTAAGTAGCCATACACAGTACTGTCGGAATGATAGGAAGACAAGGAGAAGACTGCAGAGTGTTCTGGATGTTTGAGAGCACATATATATTTTATACCTGTATATGGTTAAATATGTATACATTTTACATATTACATATTATGATGTGACTTATATAAACCTACGTAAGCATTTGTGTATGTCCAAGCGTGTACGGCTGGATATAAGTTATGTTTTTTCATTGTGGGCAAGTGTAACATTTTAGAGCCATCTTTTCAGTGTAATAATAGGTACATGTCTTTTTTCAGCTGTTACCCTTCCTCTGAGATTAGCTGAAGGTAAGCTTCCATCCGCCAGGCTTACAATCTACATTCAAAGTTTCAGTATGATTTTGCTAGTGTGGAAGAGAACCCACAGAAACTCCACACAAACCCTAGGAGAACATTTTCTCCATACAGATGTTGTCCCTGATTAAATTCAAACTCATGACCCCAGCAAGACAGTAATCCCAACTACTGTGTGGCTACTCACATAGAGATGGCTTTTAAGACCACAGGAGCTGTAGGGTACATTCACACAACAGTGAAAAACGGTAATGGACAATGAAAGTCTATGGGGCTATCACATGGCCCATGTTGGCCATTTTCACAGAAATGTGAAGGGGCCATTTTTAATGACTGTTTCTTAGAAAGAATCCTTAAAAAAGAAAGGGCCATTAAAAACTGGTTGTTTTATTTTTAACTTCATTTTTTTTTTAACGGTTGTGTGAATGTACCCTTATACTGAAACCATCAACAACTATATAAAGGAAAAGGAGAGTCACGTGGAGAGTCACAGATTCTGTGTAGTATGATATTTGCCAGAAGAAGGTAGTATATTAACTTACCTCAGACACTGAATGTTTCAGGTAACTAATGCGTAATGAGCTCTAATCCTCAACCACATAGCGAGACAATGACTCACGTATAAGCACCAATCGCACTGGATATGTGAGAACCTAGCCCAGCTTGTCATGTATAAGAAATTGGATTATATTATATTTTAGACTCGTGTGGTCATGAGATGATCTCACCGGTGCAGGAATAATTAAAGTTTATATTATATTATAATTTTTGTCCCCTCACCTACAGCACCATATATAGATTTTGAATGAGTTGCAATTTAGTTTGAGGTCATTTTAAGGGGAACAAACACATTTTTTTTTTAAATTATACTTATTTACTTGATTGCTTTACGTGAACATTTTTGTATGGGTTGTTATGATCATAGAGAGACTAAATACAGTGCATATACTGTATAGACTTTTACTGTTTAGCAACTTTTTACAATTCATAAAAAATGGGTTCTGAGGGTATGGACACACAGTCAGGTTTCCAGGTGCAGTTTTGGAAGCAAAAATCAGGTGTGAATTATAAAAAGGGGTGAAAGTATTCGGCAGTAATTATATTTTATGTAATATTCCCAGCTTGACAAATATGATTCATGCGTTCCGGTCCTCTACTGTCTCCATCTTCTGGTCCCCGCACTGTTTACAGCCAGCAGCTCCTGGTTTGGCTGTGTTGTTATTAAAGGGGTTCTCATGCAGTTTAATACATTTTATGTGTAGATAACAGTGGGGTAAAAAAAAAAGAAGCCATACTAATCAGTGACGTTTTGTTTCCTCATAATTTGCTACAATGTATCAAATGTATCAGTGTAGGTAAAATTTGTCATATCTCTGGTTTGGTACCAGCTAGAGATATTGGCATTCCAAGCTTTCAGACAATACCAGAATGACATAAATCTGTTCAGTATAGGGGAAGATATCACTGATAGGAATCAGGATGCTGTGAATGTAGCTGAATGTGAAAGTAACAGCAGATTTTACTTGCGATTATTCCCGACTTAATTTCTAACAGTGATTTCTCCTCTGTTGCTTGGACTAGAGCTTTCTTGTATGAAAGCCTGGACTGACTGCTTTCAAACAAGACCAGTTGCATTTTTCTAGCTGGTACCATTCACGAGATACCAGCATGAAAAGCAGCCCTCTCCCCCCCACTTTCTGCCTCAGCTCAGCTCCAGGCACTCAGGGCTGAGCTCCTCCTCCCAGTGCTGATCCGTCTCTTGTTTATAATACAGAGAAGACGACCTACACATGGCAACACTCTGAGATAAGAGCTATAGGATAGGAATAGGAAATTAGCATGAAAAAGGTGAAAATGATTACATTTTAAAGCACAAAAGCACTTATACAGCAGGGTGTACTATACCATTAGGGTATAAAAAAGGAAACGGCAGTTTCACTTTAAATCTTTTTTAGCAGTTTTTGTCCTACAGGGTTTATATCATGAAAGGGTAGGGAACAGTGCAGCCCTGTGCTCCACCCACACCACTGTCCCAAATGAAAACATCCTGTGTCAAGGGGAGCAATCAATGGCAGGCAGGGACAGGGACGAGCCTCCCTAGCATCACAGGTGTGTGTCCCTATCCCTGTCTGTGTGTGTCCCTGTCCTTTTGTGTCCCTGTCACTGTGTATCCCTGTCCCTGTGTTTGTCCATGTGTGTGTGTTTGTCCCTGTCCCTTTGTGCCCCTGTCCCTGTATGTGTCTGTCCCTGTATGTATGTCGCCCTTTGTGTGTCTGTCCCTGTGTGTCTGTCCCCCTGTGTGTGTTTGTCCCTGTGTGGCTGTCCCCCTGTGTGTGTCTGTCCCTGTGTGTCTGTCCCTGTATGTGTCTGTCCCTGTATGTCTGTCGCCCTGTGTGTCTGTCCCCCTGTGTGTATCTGTCCCTGTGTCCCTGTCCCTATGAACGTCACATGCCCACAGTGTTCCTATGTCTTGATGCAGCTCCATCAGGACGTTCTGTGTGGGGCAAGAAGAAGAAGACGGAAGAGGAGGCAGCGCCGCCAGCATGGAGTCCCATGGAAGAGGCACAGGGAGGCACACTAAGGACGCAGGTAACACTACCACATGATCTACACTAGTGTTATCTGTGGTTTTACATAGGACTGCAGGTAACACTACCACATGATCTATACTAGTCAGGGACGGACATACCGCTCGGGCCCAGGGCAAGAGGGTGGCCCTTTCTTACTGGCGGCAGGGCAGGGAGAGATGAGTGTTTCCATTGGGGAAGCGCTCATCTCCTTATTCATCTGTATCGCCGTCCTGTCTGATAATTTTTTTCATTTAGATTTTATATGATGAAAGCTATTCTTTTCCTTTGTATTTTCTGCTGTTTTATTTTGTTACTTGAACTTTCATCTGTTGCAGTACCAGTTAGAAAAGTGCCCCTACAATATGTATAGTCCCCATAATTGAACTGCTCATCAAAGGAGGCAAATTAAACTCCAATGAGTTATTATTTGTCATTAACTTAAGCTTGCAACAAGAACAGAAATGAAAGGATACACATTTTTTTGTTTTGTGGTAGATTTATTTGGAGAATTATTCATTTTCTACTGTGGTCATTTATTATTTAACATATTGGAAACTTGAATTTCATTGTTAACACTATTGACAGATAGTATACAAATGAATTTATATATATACAGTACAGACCAAAAGTTTAGACACACCTTCTCATTCAAAGAGTTTTCTGTATTTTCATGACTATGAAAATTGTAGATTCACACCGAAGGCATCAGAACTATGAATTAACACATGAATTAACTATGAATTTTTCACAAAAAAGTATGAAACAACTGAAAATATGTCTTATATTCTAGGTTCTTCAAAGTAGCCATTTTTTGCTTTGATTACTGCTTTGCACACTCTTGGCATTCTCTTGATGAGCTTCGAGAGGTAGTCACCTGAAACGGTATTCCAACAGTCTTGAAGGAGTTCCCAGAGATGCTTAGCACTTGTTGGCCCTTGTGCCATCACTCTGCGGTCCAGCTCACCCCAAACCATCCATATATATATATATATATATATATATATATATATATATATAGATATCCAGTGATCCCTCAAGATACAATTGAATCAGAATACAAAATATTTTCAACATACAATGTTTTTTTCTGACCCATCATAAGTTGAAACTAGACTCCACCCAATCAAGGTCACTTCTCTGGTAAAATATCTGTTTTAGTTGCTAAATCTACAGAAAATGAGGCATCACTCCAGTAGACGGTGAATGGGTGAAGACCCTTTTATTTCCCCAGGCAATGTTTCAGTCCAACACAATGAGGCCTTTGTCAAGCTTGGCACAGTACCTACTGAATGGATTAACTATGAATGTCGGTGCACTAGAATGAGGAGCATGGATGGCCTATGAGATAGGAAATCCTGACTTAGGCAGTTTAAGTTCCAAGCCTTCACACTGACATAAGGCCACCAATGGGGGTGAATATGATTAGGCAGAGTGGCCTGGGTGTACCAGATTTATCACGATTTGTGACAAAATAATTTGTAACAAATCAAATTTTGTCAAAGTTCGGTGAATAGGCTGAATCAAATTTTTCAAAAATTCACTCATCTCTTGAGACAGGTCCTCTTTAAATGGAAATATCAGTAAGTCTTCAGGGTCTGCACAGAGTTTCTTCTAGTTATCTGCATTCTAGGAAATGCAATCTTCCCACCAGATACTGTACAGTAATTTATAATTCAACACTCCTGCTGCATCCTAGGTCCTCAGCTACAGTATGTATTTTCAATGATGACCAGAACAAACGCAGAGTATAATACAAACACAAAATGACTCAGGATTAAACCTATAAACACGCTGTAAAGTAGTGTTCAAATGTGGCCATAACTTTTCAGCATCACCATCTATCCATTCAATGGGAGAACTACTGCATTGTATAAAAAATAATTTTCTATCAAGCATAAAATAACATATTTATAGGAAAATCATAATTGCAATACCTGTGATTCAAGAGGATACAAAACTGCAAAGCCATTTTCCTGCCATTGTTCATATTTTCAGCCCATTTCTCCTGGACGTGCTCTACACTTTCATATTGCTATTTATAGGTATTGTATGTGTAGTTAGGAGACTCAGCAAAGGCGTCATTAAAAACAAGCCCTATAAGGCTCCATGCACACAGCCGTGTCTGTATTTTGGTCTGAAAACAACAGATGCACAAAGTACGGATTCCTTACATGTGCATTCCACATTTTTTTTGCTGCCCTCAATAGAAATGGCGTGTGTACTACGGACCCGAATAAGACATGCTCTATAGTGTTGAGCGAACATGTTTGGCCGAATATAGTATTCTGCCGAACATGGCGGCGCTCGGGTCCACGTGGTGTTCGACTGAACACCGCGTGTGCTCGAGCGCCATGTTCGGGTCCCCCTCCCCGCACGCTAATTAGCCAATTACCGTGCGGAAAGGTACTGGCATTCACTGTAATGCCAGTAGCCATGTTGGCTACTGGCATTATACTGATTGGATGGCCGGGAACGCGTCATCGGGTGCTATAAAGTGTAGGGAGAGAAGAACGCTAGGCAGGGATAGTATTTCTTCTAAAAAGACCAAAAGCCCTTTTAAGAGCTATTCTATCTTGCTGGAAAACATTTTTTTATTTTATTTTGGGGGTGTTAAAAATAGCGCTAGGTGGCCTGCTATTAACTGTGCAGCTGCTGCATGCTGTATTAATCTCTGTATACTATATACCTGACATCCTTTGCTATTATTCCTGCTGTTAAGCCTGCAGTACCTCTTTTGCGTCTTGCTGTATAACATTTGCACAAGGAGGGACATATAGTGTGGGGATAGGATTTGGCTAGGCAGGGCTAGTAGTTCTGTTAAAAAGACACAAAAGTCCATTGTTATATCTGGCTGCATTTTTTTTAATTTTGGGGCAAAAAGAACGCAAGTGTGCCTGATGCTAATACCACGTGCACAGCGTGTGCATTAGAACCGTTCTGTAGTCTATATACCCGACAACCGTTGTTATTTTTTCTACTGTTAATTAAGGCCATAGTACCTGTTTTGCGTCTGCTGTGTAACATTTGTGCAAGGAGGCACCTATAGTGTAGGGATATGATTTGGCTAGGCTGGTCTAGTAATTTTGTGCAAAAGACACAAAAGTCCATTGTTATATCTGGCTGCATTTTTTTTTTTAATTTGGGGCAAAAAGAACGCAAGTGTGCGTGATGCTAATACCACGTGCACAGCGTGTGCATTGGAACCGTTCTGTAGTCTATATACCTGACACCCGTTGCTATTTGTCAGGTATATAGGAGAAACATACATTGTCCTGCACACGCTGCACAGCTAGTGTTAAGATTAGGCAAACTTTGACAATCAAGAATAACAATATTGCAGCCAGATATAACAAAAGTCCTTAAAAGGACTTTTGGGTCTTTTCAACAGAACAACTGGCCCTGCATAGCCAAATCCTATCCCTACACTATCTGTGCCTGATTGCGCAAACGTTATATATTATATGAATAACGGCAGAAAAAAATACACTGGATGTCAGGTATTTAGGATACAGAAAGGTTATATTGCACATGCAGCACAAGTATGTGACATTACCTGCGCTGTGTCAGCTGCATAACGTTTGCTCATTCGGTGAAATTTTTCTGCTCATACACTAAAAAAAATCTGCGCAACTGTACTTTTGACAAACTTGCATATATACCATTTAGTATGCGCAAGGCGAGCAGTAAGGGACAGGGAAGTGGGCATGCTGCTGATGGTGCACGGTGGGTGCGGTGAAACAGTGTCTGCTGGCAGAGCACAAGAAACAAAGTCATCCAAAACTCCTAGCTTCATGTCTCAGTTTGGAGGGCGGCGCAAGATAGGTTCTTGTTAAGTCAACATGTCAGGAGGAGGACCAGAGTGAGGTTAATTTTTTAGGTTAAAAAATTAGGGGTGAGGGCCTGCTGATGAACCTCTTAAATATTTAAAGGCGAGGGCAGCCTAATAAGCAGTTTGATATGATGGAGGAAGAGGACGAGTAGAGAAAGAGGTTCATGGAAATACAATGTATTCAATACACCTTAAAAGCCACATTTAAAGTTCCTTTATGTTCAGCCGCTTTCCTCTGGTGGGGTAGTGAAGTCAGGGGCAATCCAGGCCTTGTTCATTTTGATTAGCGTCAGCATTTTCAGTTGACAGGCAGATGCGCAAAGCAGTTATTATGCCCCCAGCGGCACTAAATACCCGCTCCGACAAAACACTGGCGGCAGGGCAGGCCAGCACCTCCAAGGCGTAGAGCGCCAGTTCATGCCACGTGTCCAGCTTAGACACCCAATAATTATAAGGCACAGAGGGATCGCTGAGAACATTGACATTGTCAGCTAGGTACTCCTTTACCATTTTCCAAAACTTTTCCCTCCTAGTTGTGACACTAGGCCGCTTATCAGAACCTTTTCCACATGCAGCGCTGTCCACCTTTATTGTGAGGAGGTAGAGTTCCAGCGCTTGCTCAGGTCCCCCAGCAGTCAGTGTAAGCGCTGCTGCAGCAGCGTTGCCAGACCGGCAGAAGCTGTAGGTGACTTTCGGAAATTTGTACCTTCACCAGCAGCTCAGGCAAAAAAGTGTCGTTTTTGAGAAACCGCTGAACCACTAAGTTGAAGCAGTTGTTTGGCCTGAGGGAGACTCCTGTTCGTCCTTCCTGTTGGAGGAACAGGTACACTCATTCCTGTCATTCGTTCCAGGGTCCTATAGGGTCAGTTTGGTTTAGGTTCCTGTGTATGAACTTGCCTACATTTGAGGCCTGTTCATACTGGTAGTCAATCAGGATTAGAGTCATGGTTTCCTTTAGGAGGTGTCCTTCTACCTTCCTTAGTTTGCAGACCTAATCTTCTTTCCCTCCTACACTCTGTGTGGTTTCCCCCCCACACCTGAGCGTGACAATATTTGTGTGAGCTTGCCGAGCTCCAAAGCCGCCACCAAGTTGTGGCTGTTATCAGACACAACCACGCCTGGTTGTAGGTTGAGTGGCGAGAGCCACAGCTCAGCCCGGTCCCTTATACCCTGCCACAGCACTGTGGCGGTGTGTTGTTTGTCACATACGCAAATAAGTTTCAGCACAGCCTGTTGCCGCTGTGCTAAACTGCTTCCAGCTACTGACTGATGGCTGACTGATGCTGCAAGATGAGAATTTCTAGATGGAAGTGGTGGAGGAGAAGGAGGGGTTGCAGCCGCTAATGTAGGTGGTGGCGGAAATCCTGATGGAAGTAGGGCCTGCAATCCTTTGTGTCGGTAGCACCTGTGCCATCCCAGGGTACTACTCGCTCCTAGCCTCCACAGCGTTCACCCAGTGTGCCATCAGGGAAATGTAGCATCCCTGGCAAGAAGCCCTGTCCATGTGTCAGTCGTTAAGTGGACCTTCCCAGTAACTGCGTTGGTCAGGGCACGGGTTATGTTTCTGGACACATGCTTGCTGGTGTAAGGCGGTGAAGGCACACCGGCAAAAATAGTGGCGGCTAGGTACTGCGTAACGAGGGACAGCTGCTGCCATCAGACTGCGAAAAGCCTCAGTGTCCACAAGCAACATTTTCAGCGCCAGCAATTTTTAAAGGTGTGCATTTAGTGCTATGGCCTGTGGGTGGGTGGCTGGGTATTTGCGCTTTTGTTGAAAGGCCTGGGGTATGGACATCTGTACGCTGCACTGGGACACAGAAGTGGATGTGCTTGCTGATGGTGCTTGCGAGGGTCCAGGTGCAGGGGGGAGGCATCTGGGCCTGCGTCTTGGCTAGCACGTAACACTGGGAAGAGGAGGTAGTGGTGTGACCCGCAGACACCAATTGTGGATCCAGGCATTTGGCCCACCTATTAGGGTGCTTTGCTGCCATGAAGATCATGCTGGTGGTGGTCAGGTTGCTAGTGTTCATGCCTCTGCTCATTTTGGTACAGCACAGGTTGCAAATTACAATTATTTTATCGTCCACACTTGTTGGTGTGGCCTGCCTTCTCCCTTTTGCCACCCCACCGCCTCTTACAGCCTGTTGTGGTGCTGCGCATCCCTCCCCCTCTGTACTGCTGTCCTCGCTCAGCTTGCCTCCTTTCCCATGTTGGGCCAGTAATTTCATCGTCCACTACTTCCTTTTCCTCTTCGGGAAGGAATTTTTCCCTTAAAGTGAGGAATATTGGCTTCTACCTCACAGGGGTTTTATGCCTTCCTCTGGATCAACTTGCAGGATAACAGGCGAACTGGATGGACAGATGTATAAACTTATAAACTATGTTACTATGTTGCTTCTTCACTCTGGTCCTCATCCTGACAAGTTGACGTTCAGTGCTGCTGACACTCAAAAACATTTGGGGTGAGGGTCTGCTGCTGATCTGACTGTCTAAAACATTAGGGGCGAGTGCCTGCTGCTGAGCTGACCATGTAAAGCATTCGGGGCGAGTGCCTGCTGCTGATCTGACAGTGTAAAACATTAGGGGTGAGGGCGTGCTGCTACTTGCGCTTTATATACAAGTAAATATATGTTTCCTAACAATATTTCCTCTAAAATCAATGTTATATTTGGTTTGGGGGCTATTATTGTCATTCCGTAAAAGTGGCGTAATAGTCGGACATCATTGTGAATATCAGCAACTTTGGAGTCCAAGATGCATCCAGACATCCTCCCCATGCTGTTCCCTATCCCTAACCATTTCTGTGGTGTTTTCACCATTTTCTGACGTTTCCCTATGAACCAGACACCCTCCCCTCTGCAGAGCAGGGGATGCCTGGTCTTCTCCCATTGACTTCCATTATACTTGGGTGCACGGCCGAGCACTTGAGCACCACCCAGTGTTCGGCCAGAGCACCCGAGCACCCAAGCATCATGGTGCTCGATCATTACTAATGCTCTATAATTTGTGGAAGGGCCACATGGATGTAGATAGTCCTGACACTTTACAAATCACTAGTCAGACCTCACATGGAGTACTGTGTACAGTTCTGGGCTCCTGTGAACAAGGCCAGACATAGCAGAGCTGGATAGGGTTCAGAGGAGTGCAACTAAAGTAGTAACTGGAATGGGTGGACTACAGTACCCAGAAAGACTATCAAAATTAGGGTTATTCACTTTAGAAAAAAGACGACTGAGGGTAGATCTAATAACTATGTATAAATATATCAGGGGTCAGTACAGAGATCTCTCCCATCATCTATTTATCCCCAGGACTTTTACTGTGACGAGGGGACATTCTCTGCGTCTGGAGGAAAGAAGGTTTGTACACAAACATAGAAGAGGATTCTTTACGGTAAGAGCAGTGAGACTATGGAACTATAAATGAGATTGTGGGAAATTAAGTGTATGATGTGTTACCAATAGAATTTTTCCATTTTACCTTGCAGAGGGAAGGAAAGCTAACTTCAGAGTCAGACACAAAGGTCAGACACCTGAGCCATACCGCAGAGTCCCACAAAAAAAGCCGGCTTACCAAAACCAAAGCTAGGACTAGACCTACTAAACCCAGAAGCCAAATAAGCTGACAAGTAGCTACGGCTCTGAGTTGTGTGCAAGGGTAAGCCTCAAGAGAGGAACAACAGAAACCCAGTGTGTTGAGAGAGTAGAAAGAGAGACTAGTGGAGGTAACAGTGTTACCTCAGCCTATAGACTCTATTTTCACCCTATGTGAGACAGGAGTTAGCCTACGGTGCCTGTTCACACACAGTGAAGTGCAAGCTGTATTTGGACCCGCATTCCTCTATGGAAAGTGTGGACGTATTATTGGAAATTGTAAACCAAGAAGGCAAGATATATGTACCGACCGTGTGCCGAAGTTTATTGATGTACACTCCACAACTGGAAGATAGATAGATAGTTACAATAGCCTGAGTGTGACCAGAGTCAATACCTCAACAAGAGCCTGTTATTAGTATTACAGATACAACTAACTTATGATGTCCTCTGAATAGATTACAACTACCGTTTTGCATTGCAGTAATCTGTGTATCTACCTCAATGCAAGTGATTCTCAGTAAATATTCCAGTTATTTATTCAAAAGGACTCCTCTTTGTTTTCATTTGCATTTGCACCCAAGGGTGCTGGTGTCACAACATCAGGGACCCTGCCTTCCCTGCACCTAAAACCCTATACCACCAAAGGCACCTCAACCAACATCTTGCAGGAGATCCCTCAACACCAGTGTGTGCCCCTAAGGAATCCGGTGCCTTCCTTCTCATCACTGCATGCTGGCCCAGGGAGCTGCAGAAACGTGAGTACCAACTACTACACCCATCAGGCCACCATGCTCACACATTACCCCTAAGGTCCCAGTCGCTGCAATAATACCAACAATGATCCTACAGCACATAAATAATGTCAAAGGTGATGTCACAACATAGAGATAATTCCAACAGTGATGTCAAAACTGCAACATAAAGTCAACAGTGATGTCACAGCATGGAGACAATGTCAATGATGATGTCATGGCATAGAAATAATGTCAGTGAAGTCATAGCATTGAGATAATGCCAACGGTGATGTCACAGCATAGAGATGATGCCACCAGTGATATCACAGCATAGAGATGATGCCACCAGTGATGTCACAGCATAGAGATAATGCCACCAGTGATGTCACAGCATAGAGATAATGCCAACAGTGATGTCACAGCTTGGAGACAATGTCAATGGCGATGTCATGGCATAGAAATAATGTCAGCAGTGAAGTCATAGCATTGAGATAATGCCAACGGTGGTGGAGCTGCAGAGATACTGAACACTTTATGCCAGGTTTCCATTGCAGTCCGGACAGGAGGGAACTTTGTGATCAGCTTAATTTCAAGGATTCAAAAAAATAGGAATTGACTGAGGCAGAGAACTCTTTTAACTATGCTTAGCAGACATTATAATTTATAGATATAGGTTTGGTATACTTTTGTAAAAAAAAAAAAAAAGAAATAATATAAGAGGTCGCATGAGGACACAATGTTAATCCTTCATGCTCATTCGTGTTACCTATTCATTATGGACGCATCAGAGGAACGTGAAAGATGTAAAGGTTAAATATAGCACTCCCACATGTATATTTAAACCATCAGAATTCTGCCTTGAAATTGCATTGTCTGGAGACATTCCCTGAAAATACCCAATTATAAACTGGACAGAAACACATTTCTTTGTCTCTATCAAGTTGCTTAATCTGATATTAGTTGATTATATCTGTGCCCATAGATGACTGTGTGTGTGAACACCGGCCAGAGTACACAGGATGACACATTGTGATTCCCAATGTGTGCTAACATCTGCCCGATAGTCTGTTATTCTGCGTGCTGGGAACTGGCACCATGTCACGGAGAGTTCACATGAGGAAAACTTTTGCAAACTCCGTAACTCTATTTGCACAGACTGCTGAAGTAGGATTTTTTTGGCAGGACTGTGTGATTATCAGTGCCTACGCTCATCTGTATGCATCAGTGCAATCACCCATGCCACCCCGTGAGTCACACATATAATCTCAGTACTTTTCTACATGGGTGAAGATGATGTATGCCCTTTCCTGTTAGTCAGGATTAGGTTCTGTTCACATTTACTGTATATATTGGAGGTATGGTATTGGAGGGACTGTGCTAACAGTCACAGTCATAACGCGTTAACTCGATGTGATAATTCACCAAGTGTTACTGTTAAAGGGGTATTCTCATGTGAGACAATGGGGGCATATCGCTAGAATATGCCCCCACTATTTGATAGGTGCATGTCCCAGCGGAGCACCGAAAGTGGTGGAGGGTACAGTTCGCATGTGCAGTGCCCTCCATTCCTTTCTATGGGGCTGAGCTTGATCTTGCTGACAGAGCCTCTTTAAAACGTATTATGGTTACAGTAAATAAAAATATTTTTTTTTATTTTTATTTCCCTTCTGTATCAGTTTCTCATGGCTTTCAAGATCTCTGCTTGCCGTCATTCAGTAGGAACTTTCATTGTTTTCTACCAGTGGATAAAAATCTGTCCTGGTCCTACGATGGGCACACAGTTACATGGCTCTGATAACTTTAGCTGTATAGAGTCAAGCTTCTAGGTGATCGTTACATGATCAGAACAGATTTTTATCCACTGGTAGTAAACAAAAGTAAGCAACCGCAAGCAGAGATCTTGAAAATAATTAGACATTGATAGAGAAAGTATATTTACAAGTGAAAAAGCTCCCCTTTCCCCCTCAAGCCACTTACTAGTTAAAAAAAAAAAGAAAAAAAGAAGACATATTTGGCATGGCTGAATCCATAACAACTGGCTCAATAAAAATATGGCATGATCTACCCAGATATGTCAGATGAATGCCATAAAAAATGGTGCCAGAACAGCCATAATTTGGTCACCTTGCCTTGCAAAAAGCATAATATCAAAAAGTCTTATGTATCCTAAAATGGTACTAATGAAAGCGCCAACTCATCCTGCAAAAAAAGAGTTTTCATGTAAAACAATCACCTTAAAAATAAAGAAAAATTGGCTTTCAGAAATTGGTGACACAAAAACATTATGTTTTTCTTTTCAAAAATACTTTTACTGTGTAAAACTGAAAAAAACAGACAGTTTTTGTATTGCTGCATCCGTAATGACCTGCTCCATAAATATATCACGTGATCTTACCTCTCCAGTGAACACTGTAAAAAATAACTAAAAATTATAAACTATGAAAGATCAGCCATTTTATGGTCAATTCACCCCCAAAAAATCATAATATCAAACGATCAAAAATCTTATGTACCCCCAAATTATATTAATAAAAAAGTAAGCCACATGTAAGGTATTTCTAGAACCAGGAAGCACAGTAGAATAATAGAGGGCTTGTTTTCCCATTGGCAAATTTTCACTTTGCACCATCTTTTGTGACTTACTTTTTGCAAAACACCCCTGGAGTCAAAATGCTCACTACACCCCTTAGTAAATTCTGTGAGGGGTGTGGTTTCTAAAATGGGGTCACTTCTTGGTGGTTTCTTATTTTTTTATTTCACTTCAGAGCCTCTGTGCCATAGAGCCAGTGCCATAGAAATCACCAAACTAGGCCTCAAATGCACATGGCACCTTCTCTTCTGAATCCTGCCATGTGCCCAGACAGCATCTTACGATCACAAATAGGGAGTTTCTGTATTCAGGAGAAAATGTATAACAAATTGGGGTCATTTTTCTCCTGTTATCTGAAAATCTGAAAATGAAAAATCTGGAGCTAAAGCATCATTTTATTGAAAAAAATTGAATTTTTCATTTTCACAGCCAAGTGTTTCTAAATTCTATGAAAAACTTGTGAGCAATATGTACACTAACACATTATATAAGTAGTAAATCTCATTTTGTCATCTATGCATTTATCTGTCCTTGCTCCAAGGTATATGTCAACCTAACCTCACAAGAATTACAGAAATGGATCCAGAAACTATGCTGTCGGTCCAATCGTACCAGGCACCAGATAAAAAGCTTACCTCTCTGTCACCATGCATTTTTTGAATTCCCATGGAGGTAAACTGAGAGTTTCCGAATGGTTGGCTTGTCAATACATACCGGTATATCATATAAAGGAGGGCCTCATTCACATTGTGGTATAATTGTGGGACTCCGACACTCATAAAGCCTATGCACTAAGGGAAAGGGCTGCCAAAAATGACAAGGAACAGGCACTTCAATACCCCCTTTATTACACAGAAAGGAGTGCATCAGACACACTCTTGAAAAATTATGATTGATGGCCTGCTGCTGACACGCAAAAACAATAGTGGTGACGAGCTGCTACTGAGCTGACCGTGTTAAAAATTATGGGTGACATGCTGCTGCTGAGTTGACCGTCTAAAAAATTAAGGGTGACATGCTGATGCAGATCAAACTGTCCCAAATTTAAGGTTGACATGCTGCTGCCGAGCAGAACATCAAAAAAAATTATGGGTGACATGCTGCTGCCGATCAAACTGTCCAAAATTTAAGGGTGACACACTGCTGCCCATCAAACTGTCCCAAATTTAAGGTTGACACGCTGCTGCCCATCAAACTGTCCCAAATTTAAGGTTCACACGCTGCTGCCGAGCTGACGTAAAAAAAAAAATTAAGGGTGACACACTGCTGCTCATCAAAGTGTCCCAAATTTAGGGTTGACACGCTGCTGCCAAGCAGAACGTCCAAAAAATTTAAGGGTGACACGCTGCTGCCCATCAAACTGTCCCAAATTTAAGGTTGACACGCTGCTGCCAAGCAGAACGTCCAAAAAATTTACGGGTGACACGCTGCTGCTCATCAAACTGTCCCAAATTTAAGGTTGACACACTGCTGCCAAGCAGAACGTCCAAAACATTTACGGGTGACACACTGCTGCTCATCAAACTGTCCCAAATTTAAGGTTGACATGCTGCTGCCCATCAAACTGTCCCAAATTTAAGGTTGACACGCTGCTACCAAGCAGAACATCCAAAAAATTTACGGGTGACACGCTGCTGCCCATCAAACTGTCCCAAATTTAAGGTTGACACGCTGCTGCCCATCAAACTGTCCCAAATTTATGGTTGCCACGCTGCTGCCAAGCAGAACGTCCAAAAAATTTAAGGTTGACACGCTGCTGCCCATCAAACTGTCTCAAATTTATGGTTCACACGCTGCTGCCAAGCAGAACGCCAAAAAAATTTACGGGTGACATGCTGCTGCCCATCAAACTGTCCCAAATTCAAGGTTGACATGCTGCTGCCAAGCAGAACGTCCCAAAAATTTAAGGTTGATACGCTGCTGCCCATCAAACTGTTCCAAATTTATGGTTGATAAGCTGCTGCCGAGCAGAACGTCAAAAACATTTACGGGTGACACGCTGCTGCCCATCAAACTGTCCCAAATTTAAAGAGGACCTTTATTATCTTTATTATTTGCACTAGAAGTTATGAATGAATTGCTATTTGCCTTCAGTAAAGGAACAGAGGGGAGGTAACAAGTTTGGGGTGTGTACCTGCACAGACTGACTCTAGCCAATCAGTGCTGCCATGTTCAGACTGTGCAGATACACTCCCCCCCCCAACTTGTTACCTCCCCTCTGTTCCCTTACTGAAGACAAATAGCAATTCATTCATAACTTCTAGTGCAAATAATAAAGGAATGGCACAACATACAGACATAACAATAGATGTTCCAGACTTGTTATTACTTGGGGAATGCATGAAGCTATTAAAACAGGCAAGTCAGGAGTGGTGAAAGGTCCTCTTTAAGGATGACATGCTGCTGCCCATCAAACTGTCCCAAATTTAAGGTTGATACGCTGCTGCCAAGCAGAACGTCCAAAAAATTTACGGGTGACACGCTGCTGCTCATCAAACTGTCCCAAATTTAAGGTTGACACGCTGCTGCCCATCAAACTGTCCCAAATTTAAGGTTCACACGCTGCTGCCGAGCTGACGTAAAAAAAAAATTTAAGGGTGACACACTGCTGCTCATCAAAGTGTCCCAAATTTAGGGTTGACACGCTGCTGCCAAGCAGAACGTCCAAAAAATTTAAGGGTGACACGCTGCTGCCCATCTAACTGTCCCAAATTTATGTTTGACACGCTGCTGCTGAGCAGAACGTCCAAAAAATTTACGGGTGACACGCTGCTCCTCATCAAACTGTCCCAAATTTAAGGTTGACACGCTGCTGCCCATCAAACTGTTCCAAATTTAAGGTTCACACGCTGCTGCCGAGCTGACGTAAAAAAAAAAAATTAAGGGTGACACACTGCTGCTCATCAAACTGTCCCAAATTTAGGGTTGACATGCTGCTGCCCATCAAACTGTCCCAAATTTAAGGTTGACACGCTGCTGCCAAGCAGAACGTCCAAAAAATTTAAGGGTGACACGCTGCTGCCCATCTAACTGTCCCAAATTTATGTTTGACATGCTGCTGCCGAGCAGAACGTCCAAAACATTTACGGGTGACACGCTGCTCCCCATCCAACTGTCCCAAATTTAAGGGTAACATGCTGCTGCCCATCAAACTGTCCCAAATTTAAGGTTGACACGCTGCTGCCAAGCAGAACGTCCAAAAAATTTAAGGGTGACGCGCTTCTGCCCATCAAAGTGTCCCAAATTTAAGGTTGACACGCTGCTGCCGAGCTGACCGTAAAAAAAATTTAAGAGTGATGCCGCTTAGCTGAACGTCTGAAACATTATAAGTGACATGTAGCAGAGCTGAGCGTGTTAAAAATTAATTTTGACATGCCGCTTAGCTGACCGTCTGAAACATTATGTGTAACATGTAGCAGAGCTAATTGTGTAAAACATTATGGTTGAGGGCCTGCTGGTGAGCTGCCAGGCTAAAAAATTATGGTGCACGCCCAGCTGGTGAGCTGACCGGCTAAAAAATTATGGTGCAGGCCCAGCTGGTTAGCTGCCAGGCTAAAAAATTATGGTGCAGGCCCAGCTGGTGAGCTGACCGGCTAAAAAATTAGGGTGAAGGCCCAGCTGGTGGACTTCGAGGGCAGCCTAATAAGCAGTTTCATATGATGGAGGAAGAGGAGGAAGAGGACGAGAAGATGAAGGGGTACATGATAATACAGTGTATTCAATACACCCTAAAAGCCAGATTTAAGATTCCTTCATGTTAAGCCGGTTTCCTCTGGTGGAGTAGAGAAGTCAGGGGCAATCCAGGCCTTGGTCATTTTGATAAGCGTCAACCTGTCAGCATTGTCAGTTGACAGGCGGATGTGTTTATCAATAATTATGCCCCCAGCGGCACTAAATACCCACTCAGACAAAACACTGGCGGCAGGGCAGGCCAGCACCTCCAAGGGGTAGAGTGACAGTTCGTGCCACGTGTCGAGCTTAGACACCCAATCATTACACGTCACAGAGGGATTGCTGAGGACGTTCACACGGTCAGCTAGATACTCCTTTACCATCTTCCAAAACTTTTCCCTCCTTGTCACACTAGGCTGCTCATCAGGGTGAGGGTACTGGCGGTCTGTCATAGAACTGTCCCAGGCCTTGGAGAGTGTCACCCTGCCTTTGTTGGAACTGCTGTGTGTTCCCCTCGTCTCCCCTCCTCGGGTGGCCAAGGAACTACGTACTCTGCCGCCAGCGGTGTCGGATGGAAATTTGTGGAGCACTATTTCGACAAGGGCCTTCTGGTATTGCAACATTTTACTTGTCCTCTCCACCACAGGAATGAGAGATGGGAAGTTCTCTTTGTAGCGGGGGTCGAGAAGGGTGAACAACCAGTAGTGTTGCTTAATATGTGTATAACGCGAGGGTCACGGGAAAGGCAGCATAGCATGAAGTCAGCCATGTGTGCCAGAGTCCCAACAGACAAGGCTTCGCTCTTCCCACCAGGAGCATGACTCTCAATTTCCTCCTTGCCCTCTTCCTCCTCTTCAGCCCATCCACCCCGAAGAGATGGTGGAAACGTGGTATGGCTACCCTGTGTAGCGGTGGCAACCGTCTCCTGCTCTTCCTCCTCCTCCAATTGGCGCTGAGTAGACGAATCAAGGGTGGTCTGGCTATCACCCTGTGTAGCACAGCAGTTGGTGAGCCGGCAACCGCAAGTGCTGCTGCAGCGTTGCCAGGCCGGCTGAAGCTGTCGGTGACTTGCGGAAATGGGCACACAGGCGACGCACCTTCACCGGTAGCTGAGGCAAATTGGGGTAGGTTTTCAGAAACCGCTGAACCACTAAGTAAAATACATGGGCCACGCATGGTATGTGTGGGAGGTTGGCCAGCTCCAGAGCCGCTACCAAGTTGTGGCTGTTATCGGATATAACCATGCCTGGCTGTAGGTTGACTGGTGAGAGCCACAGCTCAGCCTGTTCCCTTATGCCATGCCACAGCTCTGCGGTGGTGTGCTGTTTTTCACCCAGGCAAATAAGCTTCAGCACGGCCTGTTACCGACTGCTGTGCTACACTGCTTCTAGCTACTGACAGAAGTCTGAGTGGTGCTGCAAGATGGCAATTCTGCATGGGAAGAAGTGGAGGAGGAGGTGGAGGAAGAGAAGGAGGGCTTGCAGCCGCTACTGTAGGTGGCAGCTGAAATCCGGATGGAAGTAGGGCCCGCAATCCTCGGCGTGGGTAGCACCTGTGCCATCCCAGGGTACGACTCGCTCCCAGCCTCCACAACGTTCACCCAGTGTGCCGTCAGGGAAATGTAGCGTCCCTGGCCACAAGCGCTTGTCCATGTGTCAGTTGTTAAGTGGACCTTGCCAGTAACTGCGTTGGTCAGGGCACGGGTTATGTTTCTGGACACATGCTGGTGTAAGGCAGGGACGGCACACCGGGAAAAATAGTGGTGGCTGGGGACTGCATAACGAGGGACAGCCGCCGCCATCAGGCAGCGAAAGGCCTTGGTGTCCACCAGCCTAAACGGCAACATTTCCAGCGCCGTCAACTT
The DNA here is from genome assembly GCA_900303285.1 of Rhinella marina. Classification (NCBI taxonomy): domain Eukaryota; kingdom Metazoa; phylum Chordata; class Amphibia; order Anura; family Bufonidae; genus Rhinella; species Rhinella marina. Next base: position 115,838 of record ONZH01014840.1, on the reverse strand, counting down.
GGAAAGTTGCGCGTTTAGAGCTATGGCCTGTGGGTGGGTGGCAGGGTATTTTGCCTGGGGTAAGGACATTTGAACGCTGCACTGGGACATTGAAGTGGACGTGCTGGCTGATGGTTCCTGCGAAGGTCCAGGTGCAGGGCAGGAGGCATCTGGGTCTGTGTCTTGGACAGCAGGTAACAGAGGCGACCCAGGCGTTCGGCCCACCTTTTAGGGTGCTTTGTAGTGATGATCGAGCACCCAGGTGCTCGTACGCTCGGGTGCTCTGGCCGAGCACTCGGGTGTTTGTGTGCTCGGCCGAGCACCCGAGCATAATTGAAGTGTATGGGACTACACCAGGCACCCCCCGCTCGGAAGAGCAGAGGGTGCCTGTTTACACAAGTGCCCAAAATTTTTTTAAAAAAAAGTACAAAGACAGACACACAGAGACACTACTTACCTTCCCTGGCAGCTCCCTCCTCCCGTCCAGCAGGAAGCTGGCGCGTAGAGTGGTAAGTTTTACACACAGTGCCACCTGCTGGACGGGAGGAATTACTACAAAGAAGAAGCCTGAGGAGGTAAGTGGTTTGTGTTTGTTTGTTTGTTTGTTTTCTATTTTTCAGGATTGTGAATGCTGAGGACTACTGTACATTGGATTTGTTGGATTACGTCGGACCAGCTTTTTTATTTTTTAAATAAAGTGGTCAAACAGGGGTCTGGGGGAGTATTTATTTCAATAAAATATTTTATAAGTGTGTGTGTGTGTTTTTTTTTTTTTCCCACACTGCATTTTTTTTAGTAATCATGGCTATCTACAGACAGCCCTGATTACTAATACTGGGCTTAGTGCTTGCCGGTATTGCCAGCACTAACCCCAACATCTATTACCTCGGCACCCACCGCCACCAGGGGTGTCGGGAAGAGCCGGGTACCTGCAGGACCGGACCTTCTAAATTGAGGGTCCGGTCCTGGGGTAGCTGCAGGCTGGTACTGTTAGGCTGGGAAGGGCCAATAACTGTGTCCCTTCCCACCCTGGTAGTGCCAGGCTGCCGCTGCTGGTTGCATCTGGCTGGAGAAGGAAAAAAGGGGGGACCCCACGGCATTTTTTTTCAAAAATAATTAAATAGTTTAGCTACATAGACATATCAGCTACATAGACTTTTGAACGGTTGTAATACGCTGTGCACCTAGCATTACTGACAGGGCACACTTGGGGTTTTTTTTGCCACAAAAAAAAAAAAACAGACGTATTTCACAATGGACTTTGGTCTTTTTGGAACAGAAACAATATTTCTACCTACCCAAATCCTATCCCTATAGTTTAACTCCCTCCTTGGGCAAATTAAACTGCAGACGCAAATGAGGAACTGTGGCCTAAATTAACAGTATTAAATGTAACAACGGATGTCAGCTACATAGACTTTTCAACGGTTGTAATACGCTGTGCACCTAGCATTACTGACAGGACACACTTGGTTTTTTTTTTGCCACCCAAAAAAAAAAGCAGACGCATTTCACAATGGACTTTGGTCTTTTTGGAACAGAAACAATCTTTCTACCTACCCAAATCCTATCCCTATAGTTTAATTCCGTACTTGCTTAAATTAAACTGCAGACACCAATGAGGAACTGCTGCCTAAATTAACGGTATTAAATGTAACAACGGATGTCAGCTACATAGACTTTTGAACGGTTCTAATATGCTGTGCACCTAGTGTTACTGACAGGGCACACTTGGGTTCTTTTTGCCACCAACAAAAAAAAAAAATGCAGAAGGATTTAACAATGGACTTTTGTGTCTTTTGAACAATGATACTAACCCTGCCTATAAAAATTCTATGCCTACACAAGTCCCTCCTTGCGCAAATGTTATACAGCAAGACGCAAAAGAAGTACTGCGGGCTTAACAGCAGAAATTATAGCAAAGTATGTCAGGTATATAGTATACAGAGAGTATCCTACAGTATGCAGCAGCAGCAGCACATGTGGCATTAATGGCAGGCCACCTAGTGCTATTTTCACCACCTTTAAACACCCCAAAAATAATAAAATATTGCTTTGTGCCAGATATAATAGCCCTTAATAGGGCTTTTGGGTCTTTTTTGAGTGATTTCTATCCCTGCCTAGCGTGCTTCTCTCCCTATAGTGTATGTCCCTCCTTGCTGCAGCAGTGCATGTGGCATTAATGGCAGGCCACCTAGCGCTATTTTCACCACCTTTAAACACCCCAAAAATAAAAAAAATGTTTGCCAGCAAGATATAATAGCCCTTAAAAGGGCTTTTGGGTCTTTTTTGAGCGATTTCTATCCCTGCCTAGCGTGCTTCTCTGCCTACACTGTCTGTCCCTGCTTGCAGCAGCTGTCCCTGGCTCGGTATGCACCGGTCACATGTTACCGGGTGCTTTATAGCACCGATGACGCGTTCCCGGCCATCCAATCAGTGTAATGCCAGTAGCTAAGATGGCTACTGGCATTACACTGAATGCCATCGACGAATACCGCGTGGTTCCGAGCACCGCCATGTTCGGCCGAATAGTGTATTCGGCCGAACATGTTGCTCAACACTAGTAAGAACTATAATTCTGTGAGTCCTCTTGGCTTAAATGAGGAATTATTTTTGCTGTATTTCTGATTTGATAGATTTGATTTGATAGATGTTTTTATAATGATTGTTTGTCCTCTGGACCCTTAATACACTTTTTGGAGATTCACTTACATTCTTCACGTCTATCACTTTTCTAAGTGTTCATGTTTTATTTAGTTTTACATATAATTTATTCACTTCACTTTTATTTATATATTTATTTATTGTTACCATTTTTCCATATTTCATAGAAAACACAAACAAGAGCCAGGGAGCGTTAGTATCTGGTCCCTTAGCGAACACTCCTTCAACAAAAATCAAAAAATCATGCCCCCAAAAACTTGAGAAGAGTGTATAATATAGCAACTAAAATATAACTTTTAATACAAAACACTATCCACTTTATCAATAAATTGGAACAGGATGGGGTAAGACTGTTCCAATTTATTGATACAGCGGATAGTATTTGATTTAGTCTGGCTACTACTAGTGAGACTTTTCATTCCGCTTTGTTTTGTGTTGTTTTGTGCTGTTGGCACCGATCTTGATTTTTAATGCATATTTATTAAAAGTTATATTTTAGTTGCTAGATTATACACTCTTCCCAAGTTTTTGGGGGCATGATATTTTTATTTTTTTCATTTTTTCACATTGTTTCAATGAATCAGGGTGACAAACAGGGCAGGCTGCCAGTCACTGAGCCACACTGAGTAGCACATTGGACTTGCTTAGCATACAAGGAGCAGAGACTTAAATGAAGAAATTACAAATATACTGAATATTTCCCCACACGGGGGGGCGGGGTCGGGGGGGTTGGCATGGCCTGACGAGCAATGGAGTAGGACTCTGTGAACTGAGCTCCTGAACTTGATCCTGGTTAAGATCCTGTGGTGCTACATTAACGAGCTAGAATTGCAGTAAAAGGTGGCAACCAGAGACCTGTACACTCATAGTTACCTAAATACAGGTACTGAAGCTACATCCATGCCGAAAAAGGTGAAACCGGCGCTCAGGCCGGAGAGAGACACTTACTCCCAAAATGGCGCCGGCGATGAAGGAGGTATGGAGACTGCGCGGCGCGATATTACCACCTGGCTTGAGAAGGCTGGCCGCAAAGCCGAAGACTCAGCTTCAGGGCCCCATAAAGACCAGCATATTGGTGATGGTGGCGACAGAGTCCTGTCTTGTATTGATATAGCACTAGCTAACTCCAACTGCATGTCCCTTGTTAGAACAGCTGAGTATCTTACCAGGTCCCTGTTGGATCATGCTCCTTTGAGTGTGACACTATTAGTGGGCGAGGAACAATCATTTGGTCCCAAGATATAGAAGCTACATCCTACTTGGATTCAAATTACACGAGACGGGAACAGTATTGGGGAGCGTTTACAGGAATACTTTCGCACTAATAAGGGATCTGCATGTCCTCTTATAGTCTGGGATGCTATGAAAGCCTTTTTACGTGGACTCTATATCAGTGCTATACACAAAACTAAATCCAAATCTAGAAACAAGGATAAGACAATGCAGATGGCTTTGAGAGAGGCGGAGGAGGCCTTTGTTATGGTACCAACTTCAATTAATAGCAATAGATCTCAAACAGCTCAGGAGGATTGGAATACTCACCTCATTGAGATCGCCAGTAGGAAAAGACAGTTTTATAAACACCAGCACTTTGAGGATGGGGATAGAGCAGGACATATGTTGGCTATGGTGGTGAAGGCACAACAAAGCTCTAATCACATAGCGTCATTGAAGTCTGAGTCAGGTGAGATTGTAACTAAGCCGGAAGGCATATTGACACTCCTCGCAGACTTTTATTCTTCCTTATACTCTTCCAAGGTGTCTCCTACTAATGTAGAAACCTCAGAATTTTTGGAAAGGGCACAACTCCCACGATTGTCCCTGGAGCATAGGGACATGTTAGACTCCCCACTCACTTTAGAGGAGGTGGAATTGGCAATCCAAGGGATGGCGAATGATAAGGCACCTGGTAGGGATGAGCGAACTTTTGAAAAGTTCGGTTCGGCGGACTTTCGTGAAGTTCGGATTCGTACGAACCTTGCTATAACGGCTGCAATAGTGGGAGTCTGATAGGGTATAGTTTCGTTTAGTTGCAGTTGCTATTACAATGAAAAAAGTGGAAAAAATCAAAGTGCAAAAATAGCAGTCCATGTCATGCCAGAGCACCAAAAACACATGGTAGATCGTGGCACCAGCCCAAGAATAGGCTGCGTTGAAGTTGATGCGGTCTCAGTGACATCACAGGTCAGAAGACAGACAGGCGTACCATTTAATTAGACCTTGTGCACCCCAGAACTGGTACACATTAGCCAAGGTGTAAGTGATTACACGGGACATAGGACACAAAGTGCAAGTTGGCAACACCGGCAGCATTGCCTTGGACCCAGTAGGATGGAAAACAGACATTTGACAGTGGAACCAGCAGCAGTAATAGTACTGTATTGGACCCAGTATGGTTGAGAACAGACAATTGTCGGAGGAGGAGGAGGCAGAAGCACTTTATTGCACCCAGGCCAGTATGGTTGAGAACAGACAATTGACGGAGGAGGAGGCAGCAGCACTTGATTGCACCCATGTCAGTATGGTTGAGAACAGACAATTCACGGAAGAGGAGGCAGCACTTGATTGCACCCAGGCCAGTATGGTTGAGAAGAGACAAGTTGAGGAGGAGCTTCAGCAGCTCTTGATTGCACCCAGTATGTTTCCAAATAGACAATTGACGGTGGGGGCATTAGTAGGAGCAGTATTCTTTTGGACCCAGAAGGGCCTAGTACAGAGAACTGAAGTTGGAAGCTAAGAATATGCACGCTTGTAAAAATCAGTTTTTATACATGACAAAATGTTGATGTAGAGTTCATCACAGGACAGTCAACGTTAAAAAAAGCCCTCTAACATTACAGCTAGTCTAGTAGGATACGGATACGATTAAATAGACATTTTTTAAAAAAACTTTTTTTATGACTTTTTTTTTAACTTTGTTTGTTGTGGCTAAACGGGGTTGACGGCACCCAGCAGAGCAGCAACGTGTAGCGTGTACTATCGGTCACGGGACAGGAATGCTGCCTGTCCTGACTCTTTTCTCACTTTTCTCTCCCTATCTCTCCCTAGATCTCACAATTTTTTTTATTTAGATGCCTATCTCTCCCTATCTCTACCTATCTCTTGATTACTCAGCCTCTTTCCCTATCTATCACCTTATCTTCTATATCTAGCTTTCTCTTCCTCTCTCCTGCTTCTCTCACTAACCCTTTCTATTCCTTCTCTATCTCTCCCTGTATCTATCTAGTTATTTGGCTATATATCTATATCTTTTCTCTCTCTATCTAATACTAAGCTCCTCTCTCTCTGATGTCTGGCGACGCACTGACAAGATGTTGGCGCGCTCAGGCACTTCAGGGGCTGTGGGGTGACATCACACATCTTGTTTTTCACAAAAAACCAGGATACAAGGGATTATAGGAGTAATAATCCATTGTATCCTGGTCTATTCTGTGAAAAAAGTACAGTTTTGCGTCACGTTTTTTTTTTTTTTAACCAGATTCGTTACAAACTTTTTCAAACTTTTGGCAAAGCTCAACCAGATTCGTTACGTTTCGGTTCGCTCATCCCTAGCACCTGGCCTAGAAGGGCTCCCGATAGAAATTTATAAAAGCTATAGGGAACTCTTAGCTCTGCATATGTTAGAAGTCTTTAATGCCTCCCTGGAGTTAGGTAAGCTGTCCCCCTCGATGCAAGAAGCGTTGATAGTAGTCATTCATAAGTCAGGAAAAGACCCCCGACTTGCGGATTTGTATAGACCCATCTCCCTTTTAACAGCTGATATTAAGATTTTGGCCAAAATACTAGCCAATAGATTAGCAAGAGCGATTCTATCTATTATACATGAAGATCAAAAAGTCTTTATGCCAAGAAAGTCCACTTCCATAAATATTAGAAGAGTATTTGCAAGTTTGTACTTACCCTCTGATAACATGGGAGATAGGGCAGTGCTGTCATTAGATGCCACAAAGGCGTTCAACAGCGTTGAATGACATTACCTGTGGCAAGTGATGGAAACCTTTGGCTTTGGAGACAAATTCATTTCATGGGTCAAGGTCTTATACACTGGCCCGTTGGCTAGAGTGGGGGCAAATGGGGGGATCTCTAGACAATTTGAGTTGAAAAGAGATACAAGACAAGGGTACCCCTTGTCCCCCCTTATGTTCGCCGTTGCTATTGAACCTTTGGTGGCTTACATTAGGTGAGCTCAGACTGTGAGAGGATTTATATATGGTTCGTTGGAAAGTAAAACTGCACTATATGCAGATGATACTTTGTTATTTTTGGGAGATAAGGACACCTCCCTATCTGCAGTGATGGACATTATTAGACAGTTTGGTACCCTGTCTGGACTTACCATTAATTGGAGTAAATCAGCCCTAATGTTGTTGGATGGGCAGATGACAGTTTCAAATGGTAGAGATATACCTATACCCTGTGTTTCCCAATTTAAATATCTAGGGATAGAAATCACACCGCGGGTTTCGGATTACGAGAGGTTCAATTTGTCCCCCTTGTTAAATACTTTTAAAGATAAAGTGTCAGCTTGGTGCAAACTCTTTCTCACTGTTGTAGGGAGGACAAACCTGATAAAAATGATCCTAATGCCCCAGCTTTTATATGTCTTGCACAACGCTCCCGTTTGGATCCCCCTAGACAGATTTCATAAGATAAATTCCATCTTCAGAGATCTTATATGGAAAAAAGGGCAAGTTAGGCTCAAATTTAAAACTCTGCAGTATGCCAAGACGGAGGGGGGAGTGGCCCTTCCCAATCCATGGCTATACTACCTAGCAGCCCAAAGCCAACATATGCAACATTTAAATAAACCAGGACAATGGGCAGTATCTACTAGAATAATCAGTCATGCTTTGGGCGAATCTGATCTGATGGCATGGCTGGAGGGGGGAGGTTGCTATACAAGAGGAAGTAGTCCTGCTATTATTGAGCAGATGTGTAGGGTATGGGAGAAGTTGAAGCAGCTTCGAGATATTTCGACATACACCATATTCACCACTTTATGGCATAATGATAAACTTTGAATGGGTTTGAATCTTGGGAGAGAAGAGGAATAAATAGACTTGGACATATACTTGACAGTACAGGTCTTAAAACATTTAGCTCGCTGCAGGAGGAATTTAAGCTGCCTCATAGGTATTTCTATCAATATCTGCAGCTGCATCATTCGCTGGAGACTATGCATAGACATGCAGCAGTGAAATGTTCAGAAGATGCTTTTCTTAAGCTTACGTATACGGGAGCAGTTAACAAAGGTATGATCTCGTTAGTATACTAAATGCTAGTGAAGAAATATCTACAAAAGCATCCACTCACTAGAATGAGGCAGTGGGAAAGTGACTGAAGGCGCCAAGTTGTCTCAACTGTTCATAATTCATAGGGTCTACAAGACACCGATATTCCTCCACAAGATTGGTTTCCGACCAGATGACTACTGCCCCAGATGTGGGGAGGGAGGGGCGGGGATGTTTCACATGTTATGGTAATGTAAAATACTCAACCATTACTGGGACTCTGTGCTGAACATTATGTCGGATAGCTATAAACTATTCATACGAAAGGACCCTAAGATGTGTATACTGGGACTAGTAGACAACCTGGCTTTGAGGGAGCATGAAAAAGTAGCGGTGGGACGACTGCTGTATGTGGCCAGAAAGCTTATAGCCTATCATTGGATACAGGCATCCCTACCAACAACAATAGAGTTTATTAAGAAAGTAAACATGATGCTTACACATGAAAGGCTGATATATCAAAAAAGAGGAGTTCTGCCTAAGTTCGATAAGATGTGGTTACCTTGGATAAATAATAGAATGGTATCAACAAGTACCTTAAGGATCAATGTGTGAGGTATTTGAGAATGCGGAATTGAGAGAAGATGTATGCGCCATACACCGGAATGAGAATAAACAGGGATGGGAAGGGGAGAAGGGTAGTGGGTTTCATTGGGAGGGAGGGAAGGGAGAAAGTTAATGGGGGGCGGAAATGTATAAAATTACTGACTTCTGTCAGTTTGTATGCATCATACTGTATGTACTTCTTCTTTACATGCACCAACTGTTTGAATGTATGTAATTCAACGTGTCAGATTTCAATAAAAATAATCTGTCGATCTGCTCAGCTCTTCCTCTAGAACGTGCTGCGCTCAGCTTCAGGTTGGATTGCATTTTCAATGTGATGGGTTCCCTTTAATTGACATCTAAAATATTCTAGTTTAAATTGACTGCTATGCGAACAGTGGGGAGAGGAGTCTGGTACTGAACTGGTTTAAGACACTCTCAGTCATTGGAATTCATTTTTCAATATCTTTGCACCACTTTTTGATGTTAAAAATTTGCAGATCATTTTGGACCTCATATTTGTAAAAAACAAAATGTGCTACTTTTCTTAGTACTGAGAAGCACTGAGACAAATGGATGGGGTTTACCAGGACTGAATTTGATCTCTAACTTTCCATCATATGTATTAATTCTAAAGCCAGAAGATATCACATATCTTACCACCAATCTACAAGTGCTCATACCAGGCAAATATCTTTCACTTTCTGACAGAACTAAATATGCCAAGTGTGCCTATTAATAAATTTGGCGCTATTTCCAGTGATTACATTTTAATGCCCCATTCACACAACCATAATTTTGCTTCCCATCCACTCTGCATTGTTTGAGGATCGGATGCCGACCCATTCATCTCAATGAGTCCAAGAAAATGCAGACAGCACACCGTGTGCTGTCCGCAACTAGCATTGAGCGAATCAGTGGACTTCAATCTGAATTTCCTCGTGCTTGTTGGTGTCTAATTGATTTTCCTTGAATGGTGGTAAAAAATAAAAAAGATCATACTTACCTTATCGTTTTGAGTGCTAAGAGCCAGCTGCCGCCATCTTGATTGAAGATCCCATGTGAGATCCCGTGCACTGGTGACGTTGGTGACAATGATGTTACCACGCTGGCCAATCTGATGATGCCATTAAGGACCACAATCTTCAATCAATATCTTCAATCAAGATGGCGGCAGGCTTTTCACAATCAAATAGATGAGGCAAGTTTGATTTTATTATTTTTTTTAATTTTAGTTTACAATGTATTATGAATGTCAGATGCTGCGATCAGCTATGAACGCGGAATCTAAGGGGTACAATTACGGGGAGCGGCACAATTGCCGCTCCCTGTCATTGCACCCACTACTTAGAAAAAAGAAATGCTCTTTGTGACGAAGTAATTCATCTCTAAGAGATTTTTTTTTGTAATTTTGGCGAGACAGCTCAATCGAATTTTTCAATATTTCACTCATCTCTGTCCAAAATCATATGTAATAAGAAAGATATAACATGTCCTATTCTTGTCCGTTTTGTCACAATGGGTCCACAAAAAAATACAGATCCCGACCTAAATAAGGATGTATCCCTTGAGGAAGCCATCCGGCGAAACGTGCGTTCGGGTGAAGCTACACTGGTCGGTATCCATTGTATATTTTCTGTTGTTGTATTATTATCATGCTTAAGGAAGTGTTCTTAGTCTTTGCTATGATCATCGTTTGATATTGTGGCCCTACTCCTTTTTTCTCTCTATTTTTATGTTTGGCCCTATGCACTTTATATATGTGAGAATTTGTGGGCTTCCTACTAATTAGTATATTTTGTACTTATTAGCGTGTTTTTCAGACCATATTATCAACAGTTTATTTGTGATAATCGTGACAAATGTACTTTCTATTTTTTGTATACGTAAGCCACTGCTTTTTGATTACTCTCAATACTGATTTTTATATATATATATATATATATATATATATAGATAGATATGTTTTTCTAGAGATAATAAAATTTATGCAGTTTTATTGACTGATGGTGTTTTGGTGGTTATATTTTTGGGGTTGTGAAAAAAATACAGATGCAACACAGACTTCACATGGACGTCATCCGTATTTCTACGTATCCGCATTTTGCTGATCGCAAAATACATATAATCATGTGAATGTATCCTTAGAATGGCATAGGAAATAATAGTAATAATAAATGTGGGCCATTCTGTTTTTCCTGCAGCCGCTCCTTGGGAAATTTACTGCAAAATAAACTATATATCTCTTTTGGTGTTCAATAACAGTTGTATAAAATCCGTAACTAGTGAGCTCCCCCTAGTGGTGGTTGTAGCATCAAGAATTGTGACTTTTTATGGCTGTGTGAAGGGAAGTAAAAATGTGGAGCTCTACAGGTGAAAATAACAGTGCTCCAACTCCCATCAAGTTGAGGATAGGGCATCTTTTTGACTTTGGTCTGAAGAATACTGCATAATATAGATTCCACACATGCCGTTCTGCACAATAAACAAACTTCTTTTTATGTACACAGACTGATGAAGGCTGTGATTTGACCTTGATGTCATCAGTCTAACACGCAGGATTACTCATTACTTTCAAGCTGCTCGCTGTAATTTCTAAAGTACACAGCAAATGAAAGAAATTGTCTCTTGTACAGTTGATTTTTAATGCCTTTATTTGTTAAATGGGAGAGCAGTTTCAGGCATATAGTTCTCTAATTTACATACTCCAGAATTAATTACGATAAAATATTTAGAGGAGATATTATTCCAGGTCTTAATATTCATGATTAATGTGAACAATTTTCTCATCGCAGAGAGGAAATAATTGCCAGCTGGATAACACATTCTACTATCTCCCTGCAGCCCCGGACTCCAAGATACTTCAAAGACAAATGAAGAAGGGAAAACACGGATTTCATTTTACTTGTATTTATTTTTTTTTAAACAAATATATGAAGTAGTTAAGTGTATGGAACAGCATGGAGTGACCCGCTATGTGCACTGAGACTAATCCGAGATGTGGTTAGTGGCATGGAACAGGGATTTACTGTGTGTTATTTTACCAGGCTCGAGTAATGAATGGTTCGCTCATAGACTTGCCAGACATAATACTCGCTCGGGCACAAGAACCAATAAGGTGAGTGGTTGAATTTATATGGGGATTACTGGCAGAAGCCACCTTTGGAGTTTGTTTTTGCCTTCATCTACAGATGTGTTCCTCCTTACCTTTCCTCTAGACTCTATCATGATGGTACTATTTGGGGGGAATTTATCATCAACCTATGCCAGTTTAATGGTGAAAAAAAGTTGCATACCACGTGTTTGCAACTTATTAAACACCATTATGACAAAATATAGTTGCAATTTTCACTTGTTGCCCATGCCAGTATCCAAAAAGGGGGCCTGGTGAGGGTGGGGAGAGGTGGAGCTAGGAGGCCCTGCACATTTATCTTCATTTAAGCCAGTTTTCCGGCGTAGATGAAGACAGAAATCTACAGCAACACCGAGTTGCCATAGATTTCAGTTTAGGCATACAGACTGCCAGTGGATGCACCATGATGAGGCCTAGGCCTCGCCATAAATTAGACGCTTCCTCTTGCAGTACAGGGGAGTTAAAGACCGGAGAAGAAAGTGTCAGTCTTACTAAATCTCCCTCTCGAAGTTAGTTTCCATTGAGTCTGCTTTGGTGTACTTTGTGCCAAATTTATCAAACAGCACAGAAATGCTACTCCAGTTTTCTATACCACCCCCCTACTGGAGGGACTTTTTTGAGACATTAGTCCTAATCATAAATCTGGAGTGAAATCCATTAACATAGCTAATTACACCCACTTTTCCAAACTGGAGTGAGAAATGTAAAAATACAAAGATATCCAAACATTTGTGTGTGACCCCAAAAAAGTTGCAGAATCCCAGTGCAGGGCTTGATTATCTCCTCTCCATAATATCCCAAGATGTGTTGTACACAGTGAGTAGTGTTTCTTTTTTTTTTTTTTTAAAAAAAGCAAAACAAGATTCTGACACAAGTTGTCTCTTCTATATCGGTCTGTGTGTGGCCACCTAGTGGTTGTCATTTCAGGTGAAACCTGTCTATGGCTTTGCTTGTATGTCAGGCAGGGGTATAACTAGAAATAACTGGACCCCATAGCAAATTTCTAAATGGGCCCTGTTAGTATAGGGCATCAGTGGACATTACAGGGAGAGGGACATGAGGAGAGAACTATAACTTCCAGCATGTCCAGACTGTTATTATAGGGCATCAGTGGATATTACACAGACAGAAATATGAGGAGAGAACTACAACTCTCAGCATATCCAGACTGTTATTATGAAGCATCAGCTGACATTACATGGAAAGGGATATCAGGAGAGCAGACTGTTATTATGGGCTATCAGGGGACATTACAGGGAGTGAGTATCAGGAAAAAACTACAACTTCTAGTAATTGACAGCTTATAGAGGAAGAGAAGTCACTAACCTCTCCACCCACTCACCAGGTCCTGAGCTCTGTCTCTTCCTGCAGAGTGTGTCTACTGTGCTAGTGCTACTGTATGAATATCTGCCAGGCCTCCTGCTGTCGTAAGTGGTGGGCCTTGAAAGTAAATAATCTGTCCTCCTCTTGCTCCTACTGAGGAGTTCTTTCTTTGTTTTATGAGAAATTGGAGTCCTTAACCAAATCGAGGTGAGGTAAGGTTGGACAGATCTGTACATGTGATATAATCAGTGCCAGATTTAAATCTCAGGAGCCTGAAGATTTGAATTGCTGTCATCTTAGAAACCGACCATTAAGTATCCCATACCTTAAAGGGGTTTCCAGGAATACCTTTAAAATATTGTCTGCAGCCTCCATCCACTACCGAACGATTCATACTTACCTGTCCCCACCTCTTCGGTCCTGTGCACTGACTCCCATTTGTCCATCTTCTGGTCCACATCATATTTACTTCCTCCAGGGCATGGGCATGGTTACCTGCTCTACTACAGCCAACCACTGGCTTCAGCAGTGATGTGCCCACAAGAGACACATCACCACTGAAACCAGTCATTGGCTGCAGTGGAGCAGGTGAATATGTCCGGGAGAAAATATAGGCGGGGTTCAGAATATGGACAAAGGGGAGCCAGCGTACAGGACCCAAGCGGTGGGGAGCAGGTAAGTATAAATCTTTCAGAGGTGGAGGGAGGCTGCAGGCATCAGTTAAGAGTTAGATGTTCCTGGACAACCTCTTTAAAGAGATATTGTACTTTAAGTGAGTAAATGCTATTCTTTGTGTAATGAACATACTTTCTGTATAAATTCATCATGTTTTTTTAAGATCACTGCTTGTTGTCATTCAATAGAAGCCTTAATTGTTTACTTTTAGTGGAAAAAAAAGTGGTTACTGTGGAGATTCTGACTCCCATCTGTATGGAGCTTGCATATATTACTTGTTCTTCTTGTGATTGTATAAATTTTAGTGGTACAAATATATAGGGGGTGGATAGATTTTACAGATGCATCAGTCCCTTGGTCTTGCCACATAAGAAAGCAGGTGAACAACACTCAACCTCTAAATGCTGCACATCAGCTGCTGTACATGGACCCCAACAGCTGCTGTACATGGACAGTGAATTTTAGGTCTTTAAATATAGAGCCAGCTCAAGAGCTGAGCGGGCACCTGCTCTTTTACACAGCAGACATCCACTGGCAGGGTCAATAATTGGAGACAATTCTGATCATGGACATTGAACCTCTCAGACGTTTCTATTGGGATAATGGTAACTGAGAGGTCATTTAGAGGGAGGGGCTTCATTCGATAACCGAGCACCCCCTTCTCCATGCCAAAACTGTGGAAACCCTTTGTTTACTATGGGAGCCAGGATCCTTGTGACGGCTTCCAGGTCTGTTGTTGTAAAGTTCCTATTAAAGGGGTTTTCCGAGATTTTGATACTGATTACTAGAGATGAGCGAGCATGCTCGTCCGTGCTTGGTGCTCGCTCGAGTATTATGGTACTCGTAAGTACTCTCTGCTCGGACGAGTATCTCGCCATGCTCGAGGAAATGGCAACTTCCGTATTGTGCATTTTTCGCGCCTATAAACTCAGCCAATCACAAGCCAGGAGACTCTGCGGTACACCCAGCATCACATGGGGCCCTTACATGTCGATAGCAGGGGTTGGCTGGCCTGATCAGGTGACCCTGGAATATACTAGTGACTGCCCGCGGTGCTAGGCTCAGATGCTGTCTGGATGTCGTTAGGGATAGAGCTGCTGCGTTTCAGGGAGAGTGTTAGGGCCTGCATTTAGTTCTTTGTTAGGCAGGAGTGATCTCAAAAGAACCCAACAGCCCTTCTAAGGGCTACAAGACATTTTTTTTGTCTCCTGGCTGGGCTGGCTGGCTGGCACTAGTAGTGCAGCTATCGCCATATATAACCCTTTTTTTTTATTGTTATATCTCAGTGATACAAATCCATTTCATACAGCAGTGTGGAACCATTCTGTGTGTCACAGTTCAGCTGCCCACTCACCACAAACCACAAACCACAATCCGTATTTTCTGTCCAGGTGACCCATACTGTATGTCACGTAATCAAATACGGTCTTTTGCTTTCACTGATACAGCTACATTAGGAAAATCTCTGTGCGACATTTGTCTGGGTTGCAGTCAAAATAGCCACCGTCAGCAGGGGCTGAGTTTGGTCTCTGATAGTTTCTGCACGTCACGTTCAAAAAAAAAAAAAAAAAAAAAAAAGAAATTAGCAAAAAAAAAATATATAAAAAAATAGTTTTTTTGTTGTTTTATCTCAGTGATACAAATCTATTTCACACAGCTGTGTGTAACCATTCTGTGTGTCACAGTTCAGCTGTTCAGTCACCACAATCCGTATTTTCTGTCCAGGTGACCCATTCTGTACGTCACGTCAGTGAAAAAGGTCTTTTGCTCTCACTTATACAGCTGCATTAGAAAAATCTCTGTGCGACATTTGTCTGGGTTGCAGTCAAAATAGCCACCGTCAGCAGGGGCTGAGTTTGCTCTCTGATAGTTTCTGCACGTCACGTTAAAAAAAATATATATATATAAAAAATATATATATAAAAAAATATATAAAAAAATATTTTTTTTGTTGTTTTATCTCAGTGATACAAATCCATTTCACACAGCTGTGTGTAACCATTCTGTGTGTCACAGTTCAGCTGTTCAGTCACCACAATCCGTATTTTCTGTCCAGGTGACCCATTCTGTACGTCACGTCAGTGAAAAAGGTCTTTTGCTCTCACTTATACAGCTGCATTACAAAAATCTCTGTGCGACATTTGTCTGGGTTGCAATTAAGCAGACCAAGTCTGCCTAATCTAATAGTTTCTGTGTAATTGCTCCATACTGCACGGTTCAGATTGAACAAGTTTGTGGGTTTCAGTACAGCAGGCCCATTTATTTTATTTTTTTTATATAATACACTTATATACAGAAAATGTTGAACCCCAGGGCTAAGGGACGAGGGTGTGGGTGGGGGCATTGAATTACTGCAGGGGGCAGAGGCCGTGGTCCTGGGCAGGGTGAGACAGTACCTGCTGATGAGGGAGCAGGGGAACGCCGCAAAGCTATACTCCCTAGCTTCATGTCTCAACTTACAGGGACACGTGGTAGAGCACTGTTGAAACCACAACAGTGCGAACAGGTGATGTTGTGGATTGCGGACAATGCTTCAAGTAATTTGTCCACCAGTCAGTCTTCCACGCAGTCCACCCACGTTACCCAAGGGAGCACTCCTCTGGCTCCTCCACCTCAACCTCCTTCCCCCCAGTCTGCCCCCTCCCAGGAAAATTTGGAATGCGATCCGGCATACTTTGAGGAACTGTTTTCTGGACCCTTCCCAGAGTCACAAACCACTTCTCAGGTTGCTGCTGACCTCGTTCCCGATGCCCAAGTTTTCCAACTGTCGCAGTCTGTGGGTGATGATGATGATGATGACAATGTTGACTTAGTGGAAGAAGTTTGTAAAGAGGTGTCGGACGATGAGGAGACACGGTTGTCAGACAGTGGTGAAGTTGTTGTCAGGGCAGGAAGTCCGAGGGGGGAGCAGACTGAGGAATCGGAGGATGACGAGGTGACTGACCCAAGCTGGGTTGATAAGCCGAGTGAAGACAGTGCTTCTGAGGCGGAGGCGAGTGCTGCACCAGAACAGGTTGTAAGAGGCAGTGGTGTGGCCAGAGGGAGAAGCAGGGCCAGAGCTGGTGCATCAGCAGCAACTGTTTCACGTAGTGAAGCTCCCGTGGCGAGGCCTAGATGTTCGCAAGTCTAGAGGTTCTTTAAAGAAATTGAGGATGACCGACGGACTGTGGTGTGCAACCTGTGCCACACCAGGATCATCAGGGGTGCCACCACTACTAGCCTAACCACCACCAGCATGCGCAGGCATATGAGTGCTAAACACCCCACTCAATGGAACCAAGGCCGTTCACCTCCTGCGGGTCACACCACTGCTCCTTCCCCTGTGTCACTCGATGCCTCTGCTAGTCAACCCCCTGCCCAGGACCCCGGCACGAGCCGGAAAACCACACCTTCGCCTCCACGATCCTCCACAGTGTCCACCAATGTGTCCCAGCACAGCGTTCAGCTGTCTTTACAGCAGACGCTGGAGCGCAAGAGGAAATACAGTTCCACCCACCCACATGCCCAAGCCCTCAACGTCCACATCTCCAAATTTCTGAGCCTGGAGATGCTGCCCTATAGGCTGGTAGAGACCGAGGCCTTTCGCAATCTCAGGTATTCCGTCCCCAGCCGCCGCTATTTTTCCCGATGTGCCGTCCCAGCCCTACACTAGCACTTGTCACAGAACATCATCCGTGCCCTGACCAACGCTGTTTCTGAGAAGGTCCACCTAACCACGGACACGTGGACAAGTGCTGCCGGGCAGGGACACTATATCTCACTGACGGCACATTGGGTTAACTTGGTGGAGGCTGGGACCGAGACTAACCCTGGGGCCGCTCATGTACTGCCCACACCGAGGATTGCGGGGTCTACCTCGGTCACGGTCTCTCAGACGTACTATGCCTCCTCCTCCGACCCCTCCGCCTCCTCCACCGAATTACCATCCATGGGCACGGCACCTTCAGTCGGTAGCTCTAGGCGCAGCAGCAGTGCCGTGGGTAAGCGCCAGCAGGCGGTGCTCAAACTGCTGAGCTTAGGTGACAAAAGGCACACCGCCCAAGAGCTGTTACAGGGCATCATGGCGCAGACCGATCTGTGGCTGGCACCGCTGAACCTCAAGCCAGTCATGGTTGTGTGTGACAACGGGCGTAACCTGGTGGCGGCTCTGCAACTCGGCAGACTGACACATGTGCCATGCCTGGCCCACGTGTTCAATCTAATAGTTCAGCGGTTCCTCAAGACATACCCCAATCTGTCTGATTTGCTCACCAAGGTGCGCCGCATCTGTGCGCATTTCCGCAAGTCGACCACAGATGCTGCCACTCGCAGCGCAGCGCCGCCTACAACTGCCCGCTCACCGACTGTTGTGCGACGTGCCCACGAGATGGAATTCGACATTAAACATGTTATCCAGAGTTTACCAGCAGCGCAGAGCGATTGTAGACTGCCAGATGTCAACTTCCACCAGAAGATTTACATTACTTATGTATCCGATTCCTCTTCTCTACTCCTCCTACTCCTCCTCCTCCTCCTTGTCGTCTTTGCCTAACGCTGACCAAAAAACTCAATTTTTTAGAGGTCCAACTGGCATTCTTTTGCCACAATTTTTCAGGAGGGCCCACTACAGGCCCTCTCTTCAAACAATTTTTCCAGAGGTCCACCTACAGGCCCTCTCTACAAACAATTTTTTCGGAGGTCCACCTACAGGCCCTCTCTTTAAACAATTTTTCTGGAGGTCCACCTACAGGCCCTCTCTCCAAACAATTTTTCCGGAGGTCCACCTACAGGCCCTCTCTCCAAACAATTTTTCCGGAGGTCCACCTACAGGCCCCTCTCCAAACAATTTTTCCGGAGGTCCACCTACAGGCCCTCTCTCCAAACAATTTTTCCGGAGGTCCACCTACAGGCCCTCTCTCCAAACAATTTTTCCGGAGGGCCACCTACAGGCCCTCTCTCCAAACAATTTTTCCGCAGTGTCAACTACAGACAATGTAAAACAATGTTTCAGGAGCGTCAAACAGACAGTCCAAAACAATTTTTCAGGATGCGCAAGTACCGACATTTAAAAAAAAAATTTTTTTCGCTGAGGGTAGACTTTATGTACTCCGAAAATAAAAAATTTTTTGGAGGCTCAACAAAAGCCATTTCACTGCATTCTCAGTCGGACAAAGTCATTGGTGGTGTAATCGCCATGCTGTGTCAGGCTAAATTTTTGGGTGCTTCACCAGCTACCGCATACTAACTCAGTCACTCTGTTGTCACCGCCGCCATACAGGGCCACAAAAAATGTTTATGTGGTTCGCCTGCTCCCGCAGTGTCACTCGCTCACTCTGATGTCACCACCATAGTGGTTTGCACTATAGCAGCCCAAGTCTGCACATTCCTCTTTTTATCTCCAAGTGATCTATACTGCACGTCACATAATAAAATAGGTTCTTTTGCTCTCAGTGATACAAATCCATTTAATAAAATCCTTTCTTTCTCTGATCTATACTGAACGTCACTTTTAAAAGTACGGCTTTTTCCTCTCTTTCTCTCTCTCCAAACTATTTTTCCGGATAGGTGCCATATACGGTATTAAACTGAGAAGAATACATTGAACACATGCCACACTTGATCAATCTCATAGTTGACAACTGTACCGGTTGATGCTAAATTTTTAAGTTGGGGTCCTGCGTCGTCATTCGAACTCCATCCAGCTGTTGTCACCACCACACACGCTAGCCAAGGGGGCACTCCTCTGGCTCTTCCAGCTCAACCTCCTTCCCCCAGCCTGCCCCCCACCTACAGGCCCTCTCTCCAAACAATTTACCCGGGTAGGGGATGTATTAGATATTGTACAGATTTTTTTTTGGTTCTTCTTTTAATTGCCTCCTGCGATAGTGCGATAGACCGGAATCAAACCCGGGTCAACTGCTTGGGAAGCAGCTATGCTCACCACTTTACCACCAACAGCCACAGCAACTGATAAGAACAGATACTAAACTTGATGTAAGCCAACATTTTGACAATCGATAACCTGAAACGGGTCCGCCGTCGAGCCCGGCGTTCGGCCACCCTGAGCATTTCACATACTCTGACCGAGTCTGACCCTGGGGCCGCTCATGTACTGCCCACTTGGAGGATTGCGGAGCCTACCTCGTTCACGGTTTGTCAGAATTACTATGCCACTTTCTCCAACCACTCCTCCACCTTCGAATTACCATCCGTGCTTCACCTCCTGCTACCTCAGTCTAACTTGGTCACTCTGTTGTCACCGCCATGCTGCGTCAGGCTAAATTTTTGGGTGGCTCACCTGCTACCTCATCTAACTTGGTCACTTGTTGGTGTCACCGCCATGCTGTGTCAGGCTTATGCCTGCATCGTGTGGCTGGGGATAGGAGAGCAGTGCCAGCATGGGCATGGGTGATGGACCTTCGTTGCACCTAGTTGGGTGCTTCCCTATATATTCCCACCATGCCAACCATGGGTTGTACATTAACTAATAACAGTGAAAACAAAAAAAATATTTTACAGGAGGGTCAACCGCAGACACTTCAAAACAATTTTACATGAGGGAGTGTCTCCCCGTCTGCCATCATGTTCGGTCAGGCTGTCAGTAGGTACACCACCTCTGTCGTCCGCAGAAGCGGCCATTATGAGGAAGGCCACGGCAAGAACATCCCCTTTTCAATTGAGAGCAAGTGTAGAATTGTAGGAGGATGACACATTTCTTCCGCAGTGGATTCACCTTACCCTTTATCATTGCCAGACAACAGTTGGTGAAAAAGTAATTGGCAATGATGAAGAAAATGTAACGGTGCAGTGGACCGTCTGTGACGCAAAACCTATATATTCCCACCATGCCAGCCATGGGTTGTACATTAACTAATAACAGGGAAAACAAAAAAAAAATATTTTACAGGAGGGTCAACCGCAGACACTCCAAAACAATTTTACATGAGGGAGTGTCTCCCCATCTGCCATCGTGTTCGGTCAGGCTGTCAGTAGGTACACCACCTCTGTCGTCCGCAGAAGCGGCCACTATGAGGAAGGCCACGGCAAGAACATCCCCTTTTCAATTGAGAGCAAGTGTAGAATTGTGGGAGGATGACACTTTTCTTCCGCAGTGGATTCACCTTCCCCTTTATCATTGCCAGACAACAGTTAGTGAAAAAGTAATTGGCAATGATGAAGAAAATGTAACGGTGCAGTGGACCGTCTGTGACGCAAAACCTATATATTCCCACCATGCCAGCCATGGGTTGTACATTAACTAATATTTTACAGAAGGGTCAACTACAGACACTCCTAAACAATTTTTTAGGAGGGTTAACTTCGGACACTCCAAAACAAATTTTTGGGAGGCTCGCCTACAGACATTTGACTGCTACCTCAATCTAACTTGGTCACTTGTTGGTGTCACTACGCTGTCACCATGATGTGTCAGGCTTATGCCTGCGTCGTGGGGCGGGGGATAGCACAGCAGTGCCAGCATGAGCAGTGGTGTCACCTGCAGGCGGTGATGGACCTTCATTGCACCTAGTTGGGTGCTTCCCTAACATGTGATGGGCATGTGCCTCACCTTTCTTGGTCTGGGTGAGCACAATTGCCATGAGGGTAACCACCAGGCTGTTGCAGGAGAATTTGGGGTAATGGTGGGATTATGCATGCTGCCCCTGCTGTTTCCTGTCCATTTCCGTGGTGTTTCTATCATTTTCTGATGTTTCCAGGTTTTCATCCAGCCTTCCCTAGGCAGAGCCTTGGTCCCCTGCAAAAATGCTCGAGTCTCCCATTGACTTCAATGGGGTTCGTTACTCGAAACGAGCACCCGAGCATCGGGAAAAGTTTGACTCAAATAACGAGCACCCGAGCATTTTAGTGCTCGCTCATCTCTACTGATTACCTATCCACCGATCAGCTGTTTGAGAAGGCTCCTGTGCTCCTTTAAGCGCTGCCACCTTCTGGCAGTTTATCAAGCACAGCGCCATACATTGTATAGTGGTTATGCTTGGTATTGCTCTCAGTCCCATTTACTTCTATAGGGCTGAGCCCAGTACCAAGCACGGCCACTATACAATGTATGGCGCGTTGCTTGGTAAGCGTGGAGAAAGCCCTGACGCTTACAGGAGCATCAGTGCCTTCTCAAACAGCTGATCAGCAGGGATCCTGGGTGTCGGACCCCCACCAATCAGATACTGATGACCTATCCTGAGGATAGGGCATCAGTATCAAAATCTTAGAAAACCCCTTTAAGTCCTGCCACACAGTAATCTTAAAGCAACTTATTTGGCTATGGGTAAATGCATGGCTGCTTGTGTTGACAAATGACCATTTTAAAAACAAACTGCACTGTAAGAAATTTTCAGTTTCTAAAAATATCCAAAAATGTTTACTTGTCCGCAAATGCCTGCCATGTGTATACAAACACACACACTCACCGCTTGGGGTCATGTGATCCTCCTTCTTGATATTTCCTGTCTTTTTACCTGAAAAATGGATGAAAATTCGCTAAAAAAGCTGGGTCAAATTTGATTAATTCAGAATAACTTCACTCATCTCCAACCGTGAGTTTTTTCTGTGCAGAGAAAATTGACCTTGATAAAAAAACAAAAACTTAGAATAAAATTTCAGAAGCCACTTGTAGAATAAAAAAGCAGGAGACAACTTAAAGGGGTTCTCCAGGAATTAAGAAAATGAAAATTCTTAACTATTACTTTATTATAAATATATTCCCAAATAGAGATGAGCGAATCATCCAAAATTCGCTTTGCCGAATGTTCGTCGAATTTTTTAAAAGATTCGTACTTAATATGAAGCTATTCGGTCGAAGCTGCATACAAATCTTTCGTTATTCTGTCGTGTTCTGCGAACATTCCCGTAAATACTTACGCCTGAGTGTACAAAGTGCGTACGAAGCTTTAGCGTATTAATGTTTAGGCCCGCCCAAAAAACGAATATACAGTAAAAGTATGCTACTTAACTGAATATGTAAGCATTAGCGTACAAATTATATGATGCGTACGTAGCGTTAGCGTACAAAGATTTAAGAAGAATCTTCCGAAGCGAATCTGAAAATATTCGGATTTGCTTCAGTGTAAAAAATTTCCAAGATTCGTATTAAATCTACGAAGCGGCGAATAGATTCGCTCATCTCTATTTCTAAATACCTTTTATTAGTTATAATGGCTCATTTTGTCTAGGGAGCAATCATCAGAGGAAATAAAATGGCTGCAGTCCTATTAGTACACACTAGAGATGAGCGAATCATTGAAAATTTTATTCGCAGAACACTCGTCAAACGTTTCATAAGATTCGTATATTCGATGAATATATTCGTTGAATCTGCGTACAAAATATACTTTATTATGTGGAGTTTAGCGAACATTCGCGCACTAATAACGAACGTTCATTTTTAAAAGGTACGCAACTTCTTTGAACACATACACATGAGCGTACAAATTGTGTACGAAAATGACGGGGTTTGCTGGAGAGGAATATTGGAGCAGGAGGAATGCTCTGAGTCTGACCCCTGGCTACATATGGATACTGTATCAGCAGATGACAGCAGATAATCCGGCTGAGACTGAGATGAGTGTGCCATCCACTCCACTATGTCATCCACTTTCTCCTCCACTACAATTTTGAGCTTTGGTGGGTTAGCCCGGTGGAACACCAGCCAAGTATTGGGAATATTACTAGTAGATGCTCCGGCTACAGGTCCTTTGGCACTGCTGCCCTGTGCCACCTTCTCCTTTTTTTTTAGAGCTCGAGGTCTGGCTGGAACTGGACCTCTTTTGCTTATCCATTCCAGACATTTTTCACTTCACTCTGGGGCCCCGCAGCTGGTCTTTGTCTTTGTCCATGTCTCGTTCCCTGTCTCTCTCCTCATCTCTCTCCCTGTGTCTCTCTCCCTGCCTGATTAATTACTAGCCCTGCACTTGCCCTGCAGTATCCCTGATATGTAATATGGATTCCCTGAACACTTACACCCCAATTTCAACAACACAGGTCTCAGAGTCTCAGAACTTCAGACATTGTGCTTCTGCTCGTCTAAGCAGTCGCAGCAGAAGTGATGTGTCACTGGCTTACCGAGCCTGAGCCAATCAGAGCAAGCCCTGCCCACCCAGGTCAGGTGACCTCTTTCTTCCCGGGCTTTTGCGCACGAATAACGAACTAACAGTAAAAGTTTGCTAATTACTTGAATTCGTACGCAACAGCGTATAGAGTAACTTATACGTAGCATTAGCGTACAATTTATCGGATAAGTACATAGAGAATGTGTAGAAATCCTTAGGAACATTTTCTAATCTTAACGGAGTGAATCACCTAACATTCTGATTCGCTTTGCAGCTGAAAATTTCCAAGATTCGATACGAATCAACGAGTCAACGAATAGATTCGCTCATCTCTAGTACACACAAAACCTGTCCTAATCACACAGCAGGACAGGTTACTTTAGAACTCTGAGCTAAAGGGCTCCCTCATTCTCCTCTCCTAATTATCAGGGATTATAATCCTGAATACAGCTGCTAAACTCTTCAAATGAATCTCTGTGGGAATGTAGTTCATGAGGTGACATGAAGATTGCTCCCCATTCAAAACGAGCCATTATAGCTAATGAAAGGTATCAGGGAATATAGTTATAATAAAGTAATATTTAGGTATTTTCATTTTCTTCATTTCCAGAGAACCCCTTTAAAGGGTTATTCCCATCTTGGACAATGGGGGGCATATCGCTAGGATATGCCCCCATTGTCCTATAGGTGCGGGTCCTACCGCTGGGACCCGCACCTATATCGAGAACGGGGCCCCGAAAGTGAAGGAGGGCGCACCGCACATGCGCGGCCACCCTCCATTCATTTGTATGGGGCCGGCATTTTCGTCAGCCCCATACAAATGAATGGAGGGTGGCCGCGCATGCACGGTGAGCCCTCCTTCACTTTCGGGGGCCCCATTCTCGATATAGGTGCGGGTCCCTGCTGGGACCGCACCTATAGGACAATGGGCACATATCCTAGCGATATGCCCCCATTGTCCAAGATGGGAATAACCCTTTAAGCTAGTTTCACATTTTCATTTTTAAATCCAGCAGAGGAACAGCCTACTGGATTTCACAGTATATAGCATAGCCGGATACTGCCATTCACTGTGGGACCACATTGGCTATAAGTATGAGTACCGGAACAGGTGCATTGATAAAAACTAAATAAATCCATTCCCATAAAAGCAATGACCTTTATTTCTTCACACAGTAAAAATACCAAAAACGCCACAAGATGCAAACAACGTCTATGCTTTTCAGATCATGGATTAAACATCCTTAGTCATGACCCGGTGCATGCACCATGTCTGCCTGAAAGCCAGCACTCATCCCAGACATTGGCCAGATCTCTATCGGATCCCATTGTAGTCAATGGGGATTCAGCGGTGTGCGGCCCTATCCGGCTATGTCTGCTATTCCGGCAGAGGAACAGCCTGCCGGATTTAAAAATGCAGATGTGAAAGTAGCCTTAGAGAAGGTCATGAAATTAGTCCTTGTAATAAGGAACGAAAGTGAGACCCACTGGAAAGTTTAACTGGATATATTTATATTTTACATCAATATTATTCTTGGAGTCAAAGAAAATTGTTGTCCTGCGTTAAGTATTTTTCACACTTACTAAGTGAAAAACAAGACTTGGCGTAATAGAGTTTCCAGCTCATTGTCATTTTTATACAGTGTTTGCTTTGATTTACTAGTTAGTTTATTTCAGTGTATTTTTATTGTTCATACAAGGCAAACAAGTTTTCCTAGAGAATATGTCAGAAAGGAAATTACTATAAATGTTCCGCATTATGCAACAAGTTTAAAAACAGCAAACAGGATGCTGGGTTACTTGATAATGGATGTACAGTGCAGGTCAGAGGAAATACCTACTGGAAGCACTGTTTACATACAGTCCACTGCGTTGCCATCCATTGCAATAACATTGACGGGAAATTATTACTTATTAGAAAAATAATGTATGTTTTGTACAAACCCACTCAGTGAAATGAGACACATATACAGGCAATTCTCCAAAATCAGGTTCATCGGCCTAGCAAGTTCACGTCAAGGGTATATGTGCCATAGTGCCTAAAATGTCTGCTGTGAGAAGCCTGGAGACTGAGGGCTAGCCAAGGTTGTCTGTGTCCCTAATCTTAAAGAGGTTGTCCCATTAAAAATATTGTACAATTTTCAAACCTGCGCCTGGATCTGAATATTTTTGTAATTAGATGTAATTAGCAATGTAGCATAGCATTCATCCTTCAACTGCCTCCTGAGCTGTGATAGGGAAAGCTGAGACACACCATCTGAGCTGTGATAGGGAGAGCTGAGACATGCCCCCTTAGCTGCAGCAGAAAAGACACTCCCCTTGAGCTGTCAGATTGATATAAATCTAGCACAATAAATGTGGAGATCTCTGGATCTATGTGAGGTACACGTCTGGTTATAGCTTGGCTAGAAAAAGATTGTCATGTACTATATAATGTCTGATTTTCATTTTTTACATTAGTCATAGGATAACCCCTTTAATGACTGGTTAGCACCGCTCCACAGGCTCTGCAAGCAACATTAAAAAGATGTAGGGTTGTCCCAGAGTGATAGTTCATGACCTATTGTACTGTATAAAATCACAATGGGGGAGATTTATCAAAATGTGTGCAAAGGAAGACTGTCTTAGTTGCCCATAGCAACCAGAGAGATTCCACCTTTCATTTTTCAGAGCTCCTTTGCAAAATGAAAGGTGGAATCTGATTGGTTGCTATGGGCAACTGAGACAGTTTTCCTTTACATCAGTTTTGATAAATCACCCCCAAAAACTGGAGTCCTAGGAGGGCCAGTCAGTCCACAGAATCCCTGCAGATAGCCTAGTACAGCACTTGACTATCTCCAGCAGGCCTATACATTCAAATTGGTGACATGGCACTCTCACCAATGAGTGGTTGGACATCCACCAATCAGACTTAGATGACAAGTTGTGATTCTGGGACACATCCTTTAACCCTGAGTTCATGAAAAGGTAAAGTGGGGAAAGCAAGCACAAAATCCTACCAATTGGTTAGGTTTAGGTGTTAACCATCTCCCTGAGGGTCCCCATTTTTTTCCATAATAGGGAACACTTTCCAGGGACTTTTGAGGCTGGACCAGGTAATTGGAAAGAATGGTGATAAAAACAGGGCTCTTCAATCAAGTGCTGCAAATAGTATTCAAAGTAATTAAGGAGATTTAACTTTTGGGTCCTGTGTGTGGAATAGTAGAGGAGAACCAAAGGCAAGTCATAGGTTTTAATGTAGAAAGAACTTGAAATAATATGGGGAGAAGCCAAAATATTTGACGTGTGACTGGGGCTGTAAGGACATTAGGTGGTCCCATTTTAAACTGCAACTCTATGCACACCCTTGTTTTAAGTTTGTTTTTTTTTCTCTTCTGTGTTTAATGTTGGGATGATGGTGCAAATAATATCATGACACATATTTTTTTGAAAAATTGAATGGTCCATATTTTTGTCAGATCAAAAAATGTATTTTTTCAAACCAAGAACAGAGAGTATACATAATAACTTTGTGTTTACAAAGATCTTCCAAGAAAATTTTATTCACAAAGTGTAAATTATATTCCAGGGCAATCAAGTAACTTTTTGGATACAAACATGTTTATACAAGAAGGCTCAATTATATACTCCAACAGGGGTGGACTGGGAACTTAAAGTGACCCTGGAAAACAATACTAAAAGTGGCCCCATTTTGTAGTTGGGCCCAAATTGATGGAAGGCAGGGCCAGCAATATCATACTGTGGCACATTATACCACCCCAACAGAGCCAAATACCACAGTCCATCACAAAATACTGCCAGGAGCACAAAAAAACATCTCCAAAAACTTCCACTGTCCGGCGATGAGGAGGGCCCAGGCGGCCACCTGGGCATCATTCCACTGGGAGATTTCCCTGTAAGGTCTAAGGCCAATCCACCCCTGTACTCCACAGAAGGAAAGGACTGACCATTATGCTTTTATGATTAGAAGATCCTAGCGTGAATACAAAAAATTAGCATATGTTGTATATCCACATCTGCAAAATGCGGATCCGCAAAATACAGATGACACCCATGTAATGTCCATGTTGTATCCGTTTTTTTTGTTTTTCTGTGGACCCATTGACTTTAATTCATCCACGGTATGCATTTTCAATGGGTCAAAATAAAATCGATGTCACACAGACGTTACACGGTGTCATCTATATTTTGCAGATCCACATTTTGCAGATTGGAAAAATACATACAGTTGTGTGAATGTTCCCAAACCCAGAGCTTGCTCTTTGTAAAAATAGTAGATTATCTATCTATCTATCTATCTATCTATCTATCTATCTATCTATCTATCTATCTACATGTAAGTACATTGCTTCTGCTTACTCCTAGCACTGTATCCACTCCTCCATTAACCTCATATGTGTATCACATTGTTAGTGCACCATCGAGCCTGTTTTCATGATCATCTCTTCAGTATAAGTGTACAACCTCCATTATGTACCACCATATCTGTAAAGTAAAACACGTGAGATTATTGTATAGCAAATAAACTGAAGTAACTGCTTAACCGTATTATACGATTAGTAAATATTGACCAATTTAGAGGCAGGATTGAATTTTAAGGTTGAGTGTCTACTTACCACTTAGCAGCAAAACCATTTCCTCCTGAAAGCTGTATTGCCACAGAGTAGTATAAATACTGATGAGGATATGGGTCATTTCACATAGGTTAGGTAGCTGCTTAAGGTAAATAATGCAGCTTAACCTCATTTATGATAGGAGATATTGATGGAGCAACACTTGCACACCTCTGCCCTACTAAGCTATACCTTAAGCATGAAGAAATTAATTCCGAATTTGTACAAACAGAGGAGAGAGAGTAGAATGCTATTTTGGCTTTCTCTGCAATATGTATGCGTTGGCTTGGGGGTAATCTTTCTAATTACAGAGAGCAGTACTCCTCATGCATATTGAGCAACCTCCATAAGAAGAAACACTATACCAATCAAGGCTTCTTAAAGGATAGTTACCCAGAAAGAGATGGATTCCTGGTATGATACTTTTCCTTTCCTTTTGTAAAGGAGACTAGCTTGCATGCATTTCTAGAGAAGCAATGTGCAATGGGGAATGTACGGCACGTGATCCTGGAAGTGCCCTAGATTGGGGAGTGCAGCTCTGACTCGGTAAAGAAAAATGTTATCATCTATACTAGAGTTATAATCCACATCAATGGAGGGCATGATTAAAAAAAAAACTCCAGATAACCCCTTTAAGATTTGAAAATTTGCATCTATTCTTCACAGAAAATGAGAGCAGTGTTGCCTGGCAATACTCATCATTAATATTTTTTGGTCTCCCTAATGAAAAAGAGCGCCGTGAAGAGTACTCCCCAAGGCTAGTGAGCTAAGCAAGATAATTTTTTCTTGAGCCACTGTGGTTTTTTTTACTTTCTGGAAGGGAAACTAGTTTGCATGTCTTACTGGGGGATTACACATCTCACTTTCAGTTGAATATTATTGGGGTCATTTATCAAACTGGTGTAAAGTAGAACTAGCTTAGTTTCATAGCAACCAATCAGATTTCACCTTTCCTAATTGACAGTTCCTTTCGAAAATGAAAAGTTGAATCTGATTGGTTGAAATGGGCAACCAAGCCTGTTCTACTTTACATCAGTTTGATAAATGACCCCAAAAGTTTATAGTTCCCTAATCTACCATAATTCCTTTTATAGCAATATTTTTTTTCTGTTTCCGCCCCCATCTTCGTAGAAGAGGAATATGATCTACGATTTTGAAACATAACTGGCTAATATTATGGTTTTGTTACATGCGATTTGGATTTGTTCCATACGTTTCTGCATTCATTGGTTGTCTCACCTATGTAGTATAGACCACAAGGGCAACATATGATGTAAAATATGTATTCAGGTCTACACGTGTATCTGCTTAATTTTGTATTTCCGACCCGTATGGAGATGTATGAAGTTGTCACCTTTTATGATACTGTTTCAATGGCCACACTCCAAGTATGGAAAATTCCCCATTTTTGGTGGCTGTACTGTAGGTAAGTTTTTTTGTTTTGTGATCTACTTCCCACATCTGTGGTAACCAACAGATTCTTCACATTTGTCCGTCTTCTATATGTCATAATGGGAGGTTCCATTAGATTAGTGGTTCTTTTGACTACAGTAGGTCCCAATTATTACGAATAATCCTCACGATCTGTTTGCCAAGAGTATTAACTGTGGTGACAAAACCATAATATTAGCCAAATATGTTTCAAAATCATAGATCATATTCCTCTAAGTAGGGGGAGACAGAGAAAAATCCGGGGAGGTTTTTCCAGCTCTCACTCAGGAAGAGGAGATTCTATCGGCATTCTTATTAATCATATCTCTTATTATATATAGATGGAGCGGTCCGGTGTGTGATTGTTCAAATATTGATACCTTATGTTTTTATATTTTATATGATACATATTTATCATGTTTAGAACATTATTATATAGTCCAAGGGAGGAGTTGCTATGTGCTTAATTATAGATGAAGGAAATCTGTGATTCAACCAATGGTGTATTAGGTGGGGTTATATGTATATGTATCTAAGGTTCACTTTGATTTTATGCTTGAAAAAGGCAGTTTTTACTGCCCAAACATCGCATTTTTATATGGTGGACATTAGAGTTGAGCAAATCGAACTAAGTGGAATTCGATTTGAATTTCTGGATAAATTTGATTAGCTGCAAAGCCGAATTTCCTTGTGCTTCATGGTAGTGAATTGATTTAACCTGTAAAAAAAAAAATTAAAAAATCATACTTGCCTCCTTCATTTGCTTGCTACGGGCCGGCTGCCGCCATCTTGATTTAAGATCTCGGCTGAAATCCCGTGCGGTGGGTCCGTGCAGGGCGGTGTGACAACGTCATCTCAGGCCATGTGAGGTTTCACGCAAGATCTTCAAGCAAGATGGTGGCGGCCAGCTTGTGACGAGCAAATGGAGGCGGTAAGTATGATTTACATTTTTTTTCTGTTAATTTTACACTCAGTTATTACTCTCAGATCAGCCACGATCATGTATGTGTGTTAGTATGTTGCTGCCACTTTTATATTACTAATAGAGATGAGCGAGCACTAAAATGCTTGGGTGCTCGTTATTCGAGTCAAATTTTTCCGGATGCTCGGGTGCTCGTTTCGAATAACAAACCCCATTGAAGTCAATGGGAGACTCGAGCATTTTTTGCAGGGGACCAAAGCTCTGCACAGGGAAGGTTGCGTGGAAATCTGGAAACCTCAGAAAATGATGGAAACACCATGGAAATGGACAGGAAACAGCAGGGGCAGCATGCATGGATGCCTCTGAGGCTGCCTAATCGTACCATTACGCCATATTCTGGGCAACAGCCTGGTGGTGACCCTCAAGACAATTGTGCTGACCCAGACCAAGATGGGCAGGGCACATGCCCATCACATGTTAGTAAAGCACCCAACTAGGTGCAACGAAGGTTCATCACCGCCTGTGGGTGACAACACTGCTCATGCTGGCACTGCTGTCCTATCCCCCACCCCACAACGCAGGCATAAGCGTCTCCCTCTCCGCACCCACCCAGTAGTCCACAGCGTACACAAAGTTCTCCCAGCACAATGCCCAGCTCTCCCCATCCCAGACGGGCAAACACGCACACTGAGATTTCACTTTACAGCATGGGGGTGAACCCCAGGATGACTTGTTAAGACTGAGATTGCAGTTTACAGCTTGGCGGTGAACCCCAGAGTGGCTTGGTTAGACTAACATAGCAGCTGAACCCCCCAAAAATTTAGCCTGACACAGCATGGCGGTGACTACAGTTCAGTGAACAATTCTGTGGTGTGCGGTACAGTAGCCGCAGTCTAGAAAAAATATTTTTTTCTATCACTTTTATATATACTACAGTCCAGTTGAAAATTGTGTGGTGTGCATTACACTAGCCGGAGTCTAGAAAATATATGTTTTTTTCTCTCAGTCATATATACTACAGTGCAGTGCAAAATTCTGTCGTGTGCTGCACACTAGCCAGAATCTACCAAATGTACGTTTTTTCTCTCAGTCATATATCCTACAGTGCAGTGAAAAACTGAGTGGTTTGCGCTATAATAGCCGCTGTCTGAAGACTACGTTTTTCTCTCAGTTATATATCATACAGTGCAGTGAAAAATTCTGTCGTGTGCTGCACACTAGCCGGAATCTAGAAAATATACCTTTTTTCTCTCAGTCATATATCCTACAGTGCAGTGAAAAAATGTGTGGTGTGTGGTACACTAGCCGGTGTCTACAAAATATACGTTTTTTCTATCAGTTATATATACTACAGTGCAGTGCAAAATTCTGTCGTGCGCTGCACACTAGCCGGAGTCTACAGAATATAAGCTTTTTCTCTCAGTCATATATCCTACAATGCATTGAAAATTCTGTTGTGTGCTACACAAGAGCCAGAGTCTAGAAAATATACCTTTTTTCTGTCAGTCATATATCCTACAGTGCAGTGAAAAATTTTGTGGTGTGCGGTAAGTGACTGTCTCTTTAATAAACTGGCTCTTGCTTGGGGGATGTGAAGTATTTTCCATGAAACCAACTTGTATTTGTTTGGTATCATTGTGAAAGTTGTATGTGCACGTACTCATACTTCTAATGATTTGGCACCACACAAAGAAGAAGGTTATTGCGAGAATGGCGATTACACTCTCAGTCATAT
Organism: Rhinella marina; assembly: GCA_900303285.1. Taxonomy (NCBI): domain Eukaryota; kingdom Metazoa; phylum Chordata; class Amphibia; order Anura; family Bufonidae; genus Rhinella; species Rhinella marina. Next base: position 83,486 of record ONZH01014840.1, on the reverse strand, counting down.
ATCCTACAGTGCAGTGAAAAATTGAGTGGTTTGCGGTCCAATTGTCGCCGTCTAAAGACTACGTTTTTTCTCTCAGTTATATATCATACAGTGCAGTAAAAAATTCTGTCGTGTGCTACACACTAGCCGGAGTCTAGAAAATATTTGTTTTTTCTCTCAGTTATATATTATACAGTGCAGTGAAAAATTGAGTGGTTTGCGGTACAATAGCCACAGTCTAGAAAATACATTCTTTCTCTCAGTTATATATCATACAGTGCAGTGCAAAGTTCTGTCGTGTGCTGCACACTAGCCGGAATCTAGAAAATATACCTTTTTTCTCTCAGTCATATATCCTACAGTGCAGTGAAAAATTGTGTGGTGTGAGGTACACTAGCCGGAGTCTACAAAATATAAGTTTTTTCTCTCAGTCATATATCCTACAGTGAAGTGAAAAATTTAGTGGTTTGCGGCCCAATTGCCGCTGTCTAAAGACTACGTTTTTTCTCTCAGTTATATATCATACAGTGCAGTGAAAAATTCTGTCGTGTGCTGCACACTAGCCGGAGTCTAGAAAATATACCTTTTTTCTCTCAGTCATATATCCTACAGTGCAGTGAAAAATTGTGTGGTGTGCGTTACACCAGCCGGAGTCTACAAAATATAAGTTTTTTCTCTCAGTCATATATCCTACAGTGCAGTGAAAAATTTAGTGGTTTGCGGTACAATAGCCGCCGTCTAAAGACTACGTTTTTTCTCTCAGTTATATATCATACAGTGCAGTGAAAAATTCTGTTGTGTGCTGCACACTAGCCGGAGTCTAGAAAATATACGTTTTTTTCTCTCAGTTATATATACTACAGTGCAGTGAAAAATTGAGTGGTTTGCGGTACAATAGCCACAGTCTAGAAAATACTTTTTTTTCTCTCAGTTATATATTATACAGTTCAGTGCAAAATTCTGTCGTGTGCTGCACACTAGCCGGAGTCTAGAAAATATAAGTTTTTTCTCTCAGTGATATATCCTACAGTGCAGTGAAAAATTGAGTGGTTTACATGTACAATAGCCGCAGTCTAAAGACTACGTTTTTTCTCTCAGTTATATATCATACAGTGCAGTGAAAAATTCTGTCGTGTGCTGCACACTAGCCGGAGTGTAGAAAATATACCTTTTTTCTCTCAGTCATATATCCTACAGTGCAGTGCAAAATTCTGTCGTGTGCTGCACACTAGCCGGAGTCTAGAACATATAATTTTTTTCTCTCATTCATATATCCTACAGTGCAGTGCAAAATTCTGTTGTGTACTGCACACTAGCCGGAGTCTACAAAATATACATTTTTCTCTCATTCATATATCCTACAGTGCAGTGAAAAATTGTGTGGTGTGCGGTACACTAGCGGCAGTCTAGAGAATACGTTTTTTCTCTCAGATACATTTAATACAGTCCAGTGAAAAATTCTGTGGTGTGTGGTACACTAGCCGCAGTCTAGAGAATACGTTTTTGGCCTCAGATATTAATTCTACAGTTTAGTGATTACACAAAATGTTGAACCCAAGGGCTAAGGGTCGAGGATGAGGATGTGGGCGTCCAAGTGATGTAGGGGGCAGAGGCCGTGGTCCTAGGCAGGGTGACACAGTACCTACTGATGAGGGAGCAGTGGAACGCCGCAGAGTTTCGCTCCCTAGCTTTATCTTGCAACTTACAGGGTTACGTGGTACACCACTATTGAAACCACAACAGTGCGAACAGGTGATGACGTGGATAGCGGATAATGCTTCCAGTAATTTATCCACCACCCAGTCTTCCACGCAGTCCACCCACGCTAGCCAAGGGAATAGACCTCTGGCTCCTCCAGCTCAACCTCCTTCCCCCCAGCCTGCCCCCCCCATGGAAAATATGGATTCAGATCCAGCATACTCACAGGAACTCTTTTCAGGACCCTACCCAGAGACACAAACCACTGCTCAACAGCAACCTGAGCAGTTGCTCTGTCCTGATGCCCAAAATTTAGAACTTTCAGCGTCTGTGGTTGATGAGAGTGTGGACTTAGTGCAAGTAGTGCGTCAAGAAGTGTCGGATGATGATGAGACACGGTTGTCAGATATTGACGTTGTTGTCAGGGCAGTAAGTCCCAGGGGGGAGCAGAGTGAGGAATCGGAGGAAGAGCTGGTGGATGATGAGGTGACTGACCCGAGCTGGGTTGGTAATCCAACTCAAGACAGTGCTTCTGAGGGGGAGGCAAGTGCAGCACCAGAACAGGTTGGAAGAGGCAGTGGGGTGGCCAGAGGGAGAAGCAGGGCCAGAGCAAGTAGATCAGCAACTGCTCCCATGCCGAGGCCTAGATGTTCGCAAGTCTGGAAGTTCTTTAAAGAAAGTGAGGATGACCGACGGACTGTGGTGTGCAACTTGTGCCACACCAGGATCAGCAGGGGAGCCACCACTACCAGCCTAACCACTACCAGCACACGCAGGCATATGAGTGCTAAACACACGACTCAATGGAACCAAGGCCGTTCACCTCCTGCGGATCACACCACTGCTCCTTCCCCTGTGTCACATGCTGGCTTTGCGAGTCAACCCCCCGCCCAGGACCCCGGCACGAGCGCCTCCCTCCCTACAACCACCCCTTCACCTCCACGATCCTCCACACCCTACACCAATGTGTCCCAGCGCAGCCTTCAGCTGTCTTTGCATGAGACATTGGAGCGCAAGCGCAAACGCAAATACAATTCCACCCACCCACATGCACAAACCCTAAATGTCCACATTTTCAAACTGCTGAGCCTAGAGATGCTGCGCTATAGACTGGTAGGAACCTGATGGCGGTGGCTGTCCCTCGGTACTTGGTCCCCAGCCGCCACTATTTTTCCAGATGTGCCGTCCCAGCCCTACACCAGCTCGTGTCAGAGAACATCATCCATGCCCTGACCAACGTGGTTACTGAGAAGGTCCACCTAACCACGGACACGTGGACAAGTGCTGGCGGGTAGGGACACTATATCTCCCTGATGACACATTGGGTTAACTTGGTGGAGGCTGGGACCGAGTCTGACCCTGGGGCCGCTCATGTACTGCCCACACCGAGGATTGCGGGGCCTACCTCGGTCATTGTTTCTCCGACTTATTATGCCTCTTACTCCAACTCCTCCTCCTCCTCTCAAATACAATTTGTGAGCACGGCGCCTTCAGTTGGTAGCTCTAGGCGCAGCAGCACTGCCGTGGGTAAGCGCCAACAGGCGGTGCTAAAACTGCTGAGCTTAGGTGACAAGAGGCACATCGCCCAAGAGCTCTTACAGGACATCATGGCCTAGACCGATCTTCGGCTGGTGCCGCTGAAACTCAAACCAGGCATGGTTGTGTGTGACAACGGGCGTAACCTGGTAGCAGCTCTGCAACTCGGCAGGCTCACACATGTGCCATTATACACCAATACTATTTCCCAAAGTAACAACAACCCATATAAACACTGCATATAAAACCTCACTCCCTGAGGAAGCAACTGTGCGAAACGTACGTTGGGGTGAGAAGACGCGGACTCACTGGTTTTTTCACTGCATATCTTTGTATTTATTAATCAATTAATCAATCAACAATCAATTGATGTTCCCACCCTCAATGAAGGGGTTATAAATACTAGAACGGACATCTTCACTGCTTACCACTGAGGAAGGGGTGTTAGCCCTGAAACGCGTATGGGAAAGCAGTGAATTAACTTGGAGAGAAAAAAAGTTATCCAGAGAAAGATTATCGTTAATACAGAGCTATCCGCCTACGGAACTCTCTGTCTGAAATAAAGACTAGGCATCCAACTATACAAAGGCTGCCTAGTGATCCACAGGAATCTGATCATCCAAAGTCTCAAGCGCACCACGTGGGACGCCACGTGGAACGCCAGCCGTGATTTAAGCGCACTTTTTGGATCGCGCGCCAACTGAGCACATCACAAGCCCGCTGACGTTACAGAACAGCCGGAGACCGAAAGCACGCTTGAATCGGTAACCTGCGGTGTCAGAGTGAATACTCCAACACAGATCTCCTACACATCGAGTGGTAAAGTATGACTTATAATTACTAAACCACCAACGTACTGATTACTGCATTGTAACATGGGGCTTTAATATATCTGAACCGCAAAATACAGAAGTATTACGGTACTATAACTAACTTTCTCCTGGATGCCTTAAATCACAGCGGCATTTTAACCTTGGGATACAATAATCCGGGACTATATGCCAAGTGGACCAATATACTCTGAATCTACTAATACCACCTCATTCTATTATAAGTGAACTACCATCTCATTCTATTCTATTATAAAGTGAACTACCTTTTCTAATATTGCAAGTGGATTATTATCTATATGACTCCTATTATCGGAGCTCTATAAATCACCTTCTATAATCACCTTCTATATTGCTACAATTTTTTCCTATATATTTTTATCCTATATATTTGTAATTGATTTTATTTTTATATTTTTATACTTTATATTTTATATCCAGCGCTGGATTCAATAATTGTTTATATGTAGTTATTAAATAATAATTTGTCTATATTAAACTCATTTATTAACGCATAACCCTCCCTTCTTGAGAGTGCCTACTTACCTTATAACCAATTTTACTTGCATATAAAACCTGCCTGGCCCACATATTCAATCTTGTGGTTCAGCGGTTCCTCAAGACCTACCCCAATTTGTCTGATTTGCCCACCAAGGTGCGACGCATCTGGGCGCATTTCTGTAAACCGAGAGCAAGGCAGGCGGTTGTTCCGCAACCAGAAAGAACGCACACTTGGTGTTTAAGTTTAAGAACAATGCATTTACTATAGATTAATAAAGGCAAGATAAAGATAAAAGAACAAGGGGAAAGACAAGCAATGTACACAGTGTAATATGAACAATTCAAGACAGACTCTGCAATAGATTCCACGTTTACTACGTCCACTTCTGAAACACGGACGTTGAGCGAACAATTTCCCTCCGAACTATCCCTAACTGACCCTAACTTCACTTTTGGGTGCGCACCCCCCTTTTTCCCAGTGGTCCAGGTGGACCGCTTACAGTCCGTAGAAGCGCGCGGTGGGGCCCTTTCGTTGATAGCGAAGTGTCCTCTTCTCGCGGTGATGACGTTCTCTGGAGCAATCAAATCCTCAGCAGGCCGGGGAACCAAATGGATGCAATGTCCAACAGCAGATATCACTGATCAAACTGACAGTCCAGCAGTATCCATACACTGGGAGGTGATGTAAGTTGGGGTTTTGCAGTGACTGTCCGGTACTCAACAGCACTCTAGTTTTGGTGCAATATACAGAGCCAAAATGTCAGCCTCACTGGTTAGCCACTGCACACAGTTCTCTCAGCGTGGCTCCACTAAATGTGCTTGTCTCTTTACACTCTGTCCGCCTCTGGACTGACGTACATACAGCTTAGCTGCACAGGAGTGTTCTCTGATGCCTCCACACGCTTTTAACACAGCACAGACACCTGTCTTTCTCTTGCCAAGATGGCTGCAGCTCCTTGTCTCTTCACTTCCTGCTTCTCTTCTCTCTCTGCAAACTGGCAGGATGACCTCATTGGGGCGTGTCACTCCAGCATCTCAGTACAATGGCTGCTGTCTTAAAGGACCAGAATCACAGAAATACAGGAACAGATATGCATTTAACTTTAACACATTTTAAACATACTAATGAAAGTTAGGATATCATTGAGCTGTCTCTTACATTTCCGCAAGTCAACCACAGATGCTGGCACTCTCAGGGCAGTGCAACGGCGCTTACAACTGACTGCTCACCGACTGTTGTGAGACGTGCCCACAAGATGGAATTCCACATTACACTTGTTAGCCAGGGTTTACAAGCAGCACAGAGTGATTGTAGACTGCCAGATGAAAACTTCCACGAGAACTGGTAGTCAGGTTAGTCAGCTTCTTCAAGTCTACAATGAGGAGTGGACGTGGATGTCTGATATCTGTCAGGTGTTAAACAACTTTGAGGAGTCAACACAGATGGTCAGCGGCGATACCGCCATTATCAGCGTCACCATCCCGCTGCTTTGTCTGCTGAAAAACTCACTGCTCAGCATGAAGTCAGAGGCTTTGCGGTTGTCACAGGAGATGGGGGAAGAAGATACGTTGCTTGATAGCCAGAGCACCCTCAGGTCTGTTTCTCAGCACGTATTGGAGGAGGAGGATAAGGAGGAAGAGAAGGAGACTGTTGGCGAGACTGAAGAGGGTACCTCTGCTCATTCCTTCTTATCTGTTGAGTGTGTATGGGCTGAAGAGGAGGAGTTGGAGGAGGAGGAAATGGAGAGTCAGCCTATTGAGGAAAGGGAATTCTTGTGTGGTGGGACTCTTGCGCACATGGCTAACTTCATGTTAGGCTGCCTTTCCCGTGACCCTCGCGTTAGAAGCATTTTTTACAACACCGATTACTGGGTGTTAACCCTCCTGGACCCCAGGTACAAGCAGAACTTTTCCACTCTCATTCCTGTAGAGGAAAGGAGTATGAGAGTGAATCAATATCAACAGTCCCTGGTGCACAAGCTGAAACTATCCTTCCCATCTGACACCGCTAGCGACAGAGGACGTAGTTCTGTGGGCCAACTAGCGGGGGAGAGGAGGGGAGCAGGTAGCTTGTCAAGCACTGGCAGGGGAAAACTCTCCAAGGTCTTTGCCAGTTTTATGGCACCCCAGCAAGACTATGTCACCCATCCCCCAGTAGGGGGGAGCTGTTCAGAAAGATGGTGAGGGAGTACCTAGCTGACCATACCAACATCCTGCGTGATCACTCTGCTCCATACAACTACTGGGTTGCAAAGCTGGACACGTTGCCCGAACTGGCGCTGTACGCCTTGGAGGTGCTGGCCTGCCCTGCCGCTAGCGTGTTGTCAGAGTGGGTCTTCAGTGCAGCTGGTGGCATCATCACTGATAAGCATACACGCCTGTCAACTGACAGCGCTGACAGGCTGACAATTATTGAAATGAATAAAGCCTGGATTTCATCGGAATGCAAATCTCCACCGGGGGAAAGCAGCTCAACATGAAGATTCTTTATGTATCCTCTCCTCCTCCTCCTCTTCACACACAAACGCTGAGCCAACAGGCAATGTTTCTGAGGGCCAACTGGCGCTCTTTACAAACAATGTTTACAGAGGGCCACCTACAGGCCCTCTCTCCAATAATTTTTTTAGGAGCGTCAACTACAGACACTCAAAAACAATTTTACAGGAGGGTCAACTACAGACACTCCAAAACAATTTTTTAGGAGGGTCAACTTCAGACACTCCAAAACAAATTTTTGGGAGGCTCACCTACAGCCATTTGACTGCAATCTCAGTCTGACCAAGGCATTGGTGGTGTCACCGTCATGCTGTAGCAGTGTAAAATTTTATCTTATTCACCTGCTACCTGAGTGTAACTTGGTCACTCTGGGTTCACCGCCGTGCTGTGTCAGTGTAAAATTGTATGTGCTTCACCTGCTACCTGAGTGTAACTTGGTCACTCTGGGTTCACCGCCATGCTGTATCAGTGTAAAATTTTATGTGCTTCACCTGCTACCTGAGTGTAACTTGGTCACTCTGGGTTCACCGCCATGCTGTATCAGTGTAAAATTTTATGTGCTTCACCTGCTACCTCAACTAACTTGGTCACTTGTTGGTGTCAACACTAGAGTGCGGCTACTATACCGCACATGACAGAATTGTTCACTGCACTGTAGTATATATAACTGAGAGAAAAAAAGGAATTTTTAGGCTGCGGCTAATTTAACACAAACCACTCAATTTTTCACTGGACTGTAGTATATATAACTGAGAGAAAAAAAGTAGTCTTAAAATGGTGACTATGTTACCGCAAACCAGTACATTTTTCACTGGACTGTAGTACATATAACTGAGAAAATACGTATTTTATAGACTGACGCTGCTGTACAGCACACTACAGAATTGTTCACTGGACTGTAGTACATATAAATGAGAAAAAACTTAGTCTTTAAATGGCAGCTATTTTACTGCAAACCACTCCATTTTTCACTGGACTGTAGTACATATAACTGAGAAAAAACGTAGTCTTTAAATGGCGGCTATTTTACCGCAAACCACTACATTTTTCACTGGACTGTAGTATGTATAAATGAGAAAAAACGTAGTCTTTAAATAACGGCTATTTTACAGCAAACCACTAAATTTTTCACTGGACTGTAGTATATATAAATGAGAAAAAAATGTAGTCTTTAAATGGCGGCTATTTTACCCCAAACCACTCCATTTTTCACTGGACTGTAGTACATATAACTGAGAAAAAACGTATTTTATAGACTGACGCTGCTGTACAGCACACTACAGAATTGTTCACTGGACTGTAGTACATATAAATGAGAAAAAAACGTAGTCTTTAAATGGCAGCTATTTTACCGCAAACCACTACATTTTTCACTGGACTGTAGTACATATAACTGAGAAAAAACATAGTCTTTAAATGGCGGCTATTTTACCGCAAACCACTCCATTTTTCACTGGACTTTAGTATATATAAATTAGAAAAAACATAGTCTTTAAATGGCGGTTATTTTTCCGCAAACCACTACATTTTTCACTGGACTGTAGTATATTTAAATGAGGAAAAAAACGTAGTCTTTAAATGGCGGCTATTTTACCGCAAACCACTACATTTTTCACTGGACTGTAGTACATATAACTGAGAGAAAAATCGTATTCCCTAGACTGATGCTACTGTACAGTACACTACATAATTGTTCACTGGACTGTAGTATATATAACTGAGAAAAAAAACATATTCCCTAGACTGACGCTACTGTACAGTACACTACATAATTGTTCACTGGACTGTAGTGTATAGAAATGATAGAAAAAACGTATTCCCTAGACTGCACTACAGATCCCAGCAAGCCAAGGTACAGCAGCAGCACCAGCAAAAATGAGTACTGAGAGGACTTTGGGCAATTTCTTTTGGGTCTGTGTGGACCACGTGCTGTCCCTTCTGCCACCAGTCGCTGTGCACAGTGTGCAGCCAAGATGCCGGTAGCTGCACTACAAGTCCCAGCCAGCAGCCAGGAGGAGACCAAAAAAAAAAAAGGTGCTTGTAGCCCTTAGAAGGGCTGTTGGATTCTTTGAGCATGATTCCCGCCTAACCAACATCTAAATTCAGGCCCTAACACTCTCCCTGACAGACAGCAGCTCTATCCCTAATCTCATGCAGGCGGCGTCTGACGTGAGCAGCGCGGGACCAGATTCTTATATTCCCAGGTCATCTGATCTGGCCAGCCAATCCCTGCTATCGACTTGTAGGGGCCCCACATGATGCTAGGAGGTACCAAAGACTCTCCTGCATGTTGATTGGCTGAGAAAAGGCGCCTAACATGCAGGAAGAGGAGGATGCCATTTCCTCGAGGATCGCGATATGCTCGTCCGAGTAGCGAGCATATGCGAATACCCTAATGCTCGAACATCAAGCTCGGACGAGCATATTCACTCATCTCTAATTACTAATGCTGTCTTGACATTAAAAAGCTTAAAATTAGTTGCATACAATCAGAGGCGCATTGCCAATGAGGCGAGGTGAGGCGATTGCCTCAGGTGGCGAAAGGTAGGGCAACTGTATTGCTATCCTCAGGTGGCATTTTTTCTACTGGCATACATTATGAGGGGAATGATTACTACTGCGGGGCATCATAGTGGGCTTTATTAATATTGAAGGACTAGGTGGAACATGATTAATAGTATGGGCATATTAGGGGGCATTATTATTATTAGGGCACTGTTAACACTAAGTGCAGAAAAATATTTCTATTGGTGAGACTTCTGGGAACACTATTACTGTGCATGGCACAGTATCAGCTTAGCACAATGGGCGCAGTTATACAGTCATGGCCAAAAGTTTTGAGAATGACACAAATATTATATTTTCACATGATCTGCTGCCCTCTGGTTTTTATGTGTGTTTGTCAGATGGTTTTATCACATACAGAAATATAATTGCAATCATATTATGAGTAACAAAAGCTTATATTGACAGAATGAGTTAATGCAGCAAGTCAATATTTGCAGTGTTGACCCTTCTTCTTCAGGACCTCTGCAATTCTCCCTGGCATGCTCTCAATCAACTTCTGGACCAAATCCTGACTGATAGCAGTCAATTCTTGCACAATCAATGCTTGCATTTTGTCAGAATTTGTAGGTTTTTGTTTGTCCACCCGTCTCTTGATGATTGACCACAAGTTCTCAATGGGATTAAGATCTGGGGAGTTTCCAGGCCATGGACCCAAAATCTCTATGTTTTGTTCCCTGAGCCATTTAGTTATCACCTTTGCTTTATGGCAAGGTGCTCCATCATGCTGGAAAAGGCATTGTTGATCGCCAAACTGCTCTTGGACTGTTGGGAGAAGTTGCTCTCGGAGGACATTCTGGTATCATTCTTTATTCATGGCTGTGTTTTTAGGCAAGACTGTGAGAGAGCCGATTCCCTTGGCTGAGAAGCAACCCCACACATGAATGGTTTCAGGATGCTTTACAGTTGGCATGAGACAAGACTGGTGGTAGCGCTCACCTCGTCTTCTCCGAATAAGCTGTTTTCTAGATGTCCCAAACAATCGAAAAGGGGATTCATCAGAGAAAAGGACTTTACCCCAGTCCTCAGCAGTCCACTCCCTGTACCTTTTGCAGAATATCAGTCTGTCCCTGATGTTTTTTCTGGAGAGAAGTGGCTTCTTTGCTGCCCTCCTTGAGACCAGGCCTTGCTCCAAGAGTCTCCGCCTCACAGTGCGTGCAGATGCACTCACACCTGCCTGCTGCCATTCCTGAGCAAGCTCTGCACTGCTGGTAGCCCGATCCCGCAGCTGAAACACTTTTAAGAGACGGTCCTGGCGCTTGCTGGTCTTTCTTGGGCGCCCTGGAGCCTTTTTGGCAACAATGGAAGCTCTCTCCTTGAAGTTCTTGATGATGCGATAGATTGTTGACTGAGGTGCAATTTTTCTAGCTGCGATACTCTTCCCTGTTAGGCCATTTTTGTGCAGTGCAATGATGACTGCACGTGTTTCTTTAGAGATAACCATGGTTAACAGAAGAGAAACAATGATGCCAAGCACCAGCCTCCTTTTAAAGTGTCCAGTGGTGTCATTCTTACTTAATCATGACAGATTGATCTCCAGCCCTGTCCTCATCAACACCCACACCTGTGTTAATGGAGCAATCACTGAAACGATGTTAGCTGGTCCTTTTAAGGCAGGGCTGCAATGATGTTGAAATGTGTTTTGGGGGATAAAGTTCATTTTCTAGGCAAATATTGACTTTGCAAGTAATTGCTGTTAAGCTGATCACTCTTTATAACATTCTGGAATATATGCAAATTGCCATTATAAAAACTGAAGCAGTAGACTTTGTAAAAATTAATATTTGTATCATTCTCAAAACTTTTGGCCATGACTGTAATTTAGGGCACTGTGTACCAATAATTATTGAAGGAGGCACTATCTGTGTGAAACTAGTATTTTCAGTAGATTATCTGTTTCTATTGTATATTGTTGGGGAGCATAGCAGGGACAATACTGGGGTTGTAGGAAGGTGTGTTCAGGAAGATGATGGAAAAGTAGGAAACTAAGTTGTCTGCTTGTCAAACTCAGACAAGAGATGGCTGAAAGTAATCATCATGGTGGTCTGGTCAGAATGAAGAAGATGATAAAAGAGAATGTGTACCTTAGAGGAGAAATCACTGGATGTAACAGGTATGTGGCACTATATTACCCTGTATGTTTTTTAGAGCTGTATATAATGATTTCCAAGTACATATTTAACAGTAAAACTGAAGGGAAGGGGTGAGGTTGATAATTTGGAATGGGTGGAGCCTTTTCAAAGTCTAAGTATAGAAAGGCTAAGTGCACCCCTGCATACAGTCTCAGGAGACCCGAGAATGTTATCCAGAACTTTTCAAGGCAATTGGTACACTTTCAATTCTGGTTGAATTTATTCAGACCCAAAAAGCCTGACTGACTGAATCAAATTTCAAAAAAATCACTCATCAAGTGTCAGCGGGGGATAGAATAAAGGGTTTTTTCAGTAAAAATTATTTCTCAAAAAGTTCCAGCAGCATGGCCCCTGAGACAAAAGATAAATACCTAACTGTTCCATGCCACTACAGTCCTCTGTACTGCCTTCACAACCTTCATCTTCCGGTCCCTGCACTGTTTACAGTACATCCGGCTTGCTATGGGCATGGTCACAGCCACAGCCATTGACTGGCTTCAGCGGTGACATGCTGCTTGTGGCCGCTTATCACCGCTGAAGTCAGTCATGGATCAGTGCATGTGACCATGCCCACAGCCAGCCGGATGTGAACAGTGGCACAACCGGAATATGGAGACAATGGAAGCAGCACGGACCACTGGAGCAGCATGGAGCAGGTAAGTATGAATCTTCTGTTTTATGCTGCAGGAACTTTTTAAAATTAATTTTTACAATACACTGGTCTTAATAATTTCCCCTGTAAATGTTCTGATTAAGTACTGGCATCACCGCTGAAGTCAGTAATTGTCTGGATCGGCGCAGTGACCATGCCCACAGCCAGACGGGTGTAAACAGTGGCACAACCAAAAAATGGAGACAGTGAAGGCAGCATGGATCACTGGAATGGTATGGAGCAGGGGCCATGCTGCAGGAACGTTTCAAAAATTATTTATTTTTTTACTGGAAAACCCTCTAAGACCGTGGTATTGCACACTGGTCTCAAAGAGTTTGCCAGTAAAAATGAATTTTTGTATAGTTCCCCTGTAAGTACTATGATTAATTACTCTGGAAATAAATGGCTGGCATTACCATTTTCTCTATTAAACATAATTTACTTTTGTCAGTAATGTGGGCAGTAATTTTACAAAAATGATTTAAAATACAGATTTTCTGAAAACCTATATTTGAAAAATTGCCTTTGTACAAACTAAAAGTCTGTGAATGACGGCATTAATAAAATAATTTTGAATTAGCTCAATGTGGCTTTTAGGCAAACTTGTTTTCAATGGAAACCTTGGGTAGAAGGTATTCGATATGAATGGTAAGCCTTCAAAATTGGAGTTGTTAGCTGTAAAAAGTAATAGTTAATACAGAAGTCATTTGTGGTTCTTAGCCTTGTGACCAATGGGTGATTCTAGTAATAGCAGTGATAGTATTTAACCACACAGTCTAGTTAGAAAGAAAATAAGTGCATCCAGAAGGATCTACCGTACCTTTTATCCATTACCACCTGCTAAGCTAGACAAAAGAAGTAAACTGACCATAGGGTACGGTAATGTATGTACCAGTGGTCATAGTTAATAAGTGATAAAGGAATAGTCTAAATACAAGGCGCTATGTTTAAAGTGAACATGTCACAATGAACAAACAGTCCTACCCAGGGGTTTTGCTATAGCCTTAAAAGATCATGGGCACAATCCCCAAGACATATGTTCTACCAAATGGTGGGTACATACCAGTCCTACCCAGATAAAAGTGATTACAATACAGTTAAAAGGGTATTCCACTACGAAAAAGGCCTTCCAATAGCCATAAAATGGTTAAAAAAAAAATAAACCATTTTACTCACCTATCCCCCATTGCTGCCATTCTGACAGTGAAGGTGTCCCCATTGTGCTCTTCTTCCTGCTCCTGTTTCGGCATGGCAGGAAATTGCTGGAATGGAACTGCTGTGTATGTGTGTTTTTTGTGGTTGGGGGTTGGCTAAAAAGAAATCCTGGGCAGCCCTTTTAAAGGGGTGATTCACCTTGGACAACCTCACAATTAGGGTGGTTTCACACAGTTTATTTTGATGTTTTTAACAGTGTTTTTTGACAATGTTTAGCAGTGTTCCTGGGTGGTTTTTCAGGTACATATATGTTACTTTGAAGTTTATAGGACAGTATGAAATGAACTTCGGCCTCCGATCTGCATATTTTGCGGCTCAGATGCGGACCCATTCACTTAAATGAACACTGTGTGTAGATGTAGATGTTCTCTTTCCTCATCTTCTCCTTTCAGACCAGACGCCATTTTTCAGTCATTTCTCATCTCTGCAGTTTGACAGAAAAAAATCTTAGTTTACTACTTTTCCATCATCCTCCCGTCTTCTGGACAAATCATCCTACCACCCCCAGTACTGTGCCACTAGTACCACACAGATAGTGCCCTTCAATAATTATTGGCACACAGTGTCCTAAAATAACTGCGCCCAGCAAATAGTGCCCCGTAATAGTGTGAACATAACGTCCCCCAGAAATAACTGCGCTGATACTGTGCCAGGGTGCTTCCCACAGTAATAGTGCCCCCCAAAGTCCCAACTAATAATTTTCTGCCAGAGTGCACTTGTTAGTAATAGTGCCCCCAACAGTACTAATGTCCCCACTGTGCCCCAGAAGTAATAATGCTTCCAATGTGCCAGTAAGTGCTCCCCACCCATAGATGCCCCCCAAATTATGTGCCAGTAAGAAACGCCCCAGTAATGCGCCAGAAGTTCCCCCCATTGATTCCCCCCCAAAATCAAGTGCCAGTAAGAAATGCCCCCAGTGCCCCCATGAGCCAGTAAGAAATGCCACAGTGCCCCCGTGTGCCAGAAAAATGACCCCAGTGCCAGTAAAAATGCCCCCAGTGCTCTCATGCCATAAAGAAATGCCCCCAAGTGCCAGTAAGAAATGCCCCCAGTGCCCCCATGTGCCAGTAACAAATGCCCCCAGTGCCAGTAAAAATGCCCCCAGTGCCCCCATGTGCCAGTAAAAATGCCTCAGTGCCAGAAAAATGCCCCCAGTGCCCCCATGTGCCAGTAAAAATGCCCCAGTGCCCTCATGTGCCAGAAAAATGCCCCCAGTGCCAGTAAAAATGCCCCCAGTGCCAGTAAAAATGCCCCCAGTGCTCCCATGCCATAAAGATCTCCCTCTGCCCCGCCGCCGCCCCCATCTGTGCGCAGGGCCACGCCGCACCTGGCTAATTGGCGGTGCGGCCCTGCAAGTGGCAAGGGGGTCCCTCGGGGCCCCCCTGTCTTAGGGGCCCGGTCGCAACTGTGACCGCTGTGACCCCTATAGCTACGCCACTGGGTAGAAGCCAATCCTTCCCGACTCTAGTCAGGTAATCTGAATAACTCCCTAGATCAACGACCCCTCTCTAGTAGCTATACTTTATGCGCTTATTTTCATTGAGGTACTCCAAGATAGCATCTCTTCAAACAGTGTACCCATGACAGATGTTAAACTTACTGGCCTATAGTTTCTATGCTCTGTTTCTGACCCCTTTTTGAATAATGGCATTACTTAATTCTCTTAGGATATGTTGGTGTATGCCATCTGGTGCTGGCAATTTGTCTATTTTAATCTTTTTAAGATGCTGGTGTACTTCTTCCCGGGTCCGCAGGCCACTCTTAATGGGAAATTTACCTTTACCTTCTGCATTTCATCTGGAAGTTTATTTTTCTCAGTAATTATAGTGGAGAAAAAATATGAAATAGCTTAGCTTTCTCCTCATTGATCTCTGGAACTCCTATGCAACCCATGGGACTTGATGAGTATTTAAATGGCTGAACAGTTACACAGATTACTCCATCTATCTGTTAAGGTTTTATTGTAGGTTGTTGTAGTTACAACCTTTAAATAAGTCACAGTATGTGTCCTCCAATGACCCTAAATGTTTAAAATAGTGGAATAACATATATGTACCACTTTATCCCCCTGCCATTTCTATCACTGCAGCTCTTCCCTTTACTTATGGTTTGTACCTTTGCAGCAACAATGTAGCTGTATACAACATTTGATGGCAGTAATTGGCTGCAGCGGTCAACGTATCATACATTTATGTCACCACTTCAACCTGTAAACAGAAAACAGAGAAGAGGACTGGAGCAGCAGTGCCAGGGCTGGGATAAGGTTGTTTGGCGCCCTTGGTGGTACAGGCAAATTGCACCCCCACCAAATCAATTTAAAGTGAAATTACCTCCTAATAAAGAGATTAAAACACATTTAAAATAAGCAGTTCACTTTCCTTTTCTTTTCCATTTGGTCCAGACTTGGGCAGACATAGTTCCTATATATGGCTCCCCCCCTCCCCAGTGCCAGTATATAATGCTGCCCCTCCAGTGCCAGTATATAATGCTCCCCCTAGTGCCAGTATACAGTGCTCCCCCACCCCAGTGCCATTATTTAATGCTCCCCCCACCTAGTGCCAGTATATAATGTCCCCTCACCCCATTGGAGGTATTTAATGCCCCCCCTTAGTGCCAATATTTAATGCTCCCCATCCCAGTATTTAATGCTCCCCCACACTTAGTGCCAGTACGTAATGCCCACCCCCCTTAGTGCCAAAACCGAAAACAATTACCTCACTCCTGTTCCCGCCTCCCTCTGTGCTGCAGGCCACAGACCTCTTCCGATCTGTGGCCTGTGTTGCCGCGTCCCGATGATGTGCTCACGCGACACTTGTCGGTGGAGGTTGTGGTGACGTCACCGCTACCTCTTGTGCCACTCTACCTTCTAGCGGCCTGAAACCTATGAGACTGAATGGCCGCAAATGCAGCCATGTTTGCATCCCCTCTTATGGGCAGCGAGGTGGTGCCCTAGGCAGATGCCTACCCTTGTCTGTCCATGGTCCCGGCCCCGGACAGGGCACTGGAAATGGCAGAGACTAAGTGATGAGTATATGTTCTTTTATTATATCACTAGGGAGTTTTCTTCCAAGGTGGCTCTGAATTATCCTACAGCCTATGGATGTATATGAATACTATATAATACCATAAATTAATATTAGACAGTATTATCATAGCATAACACAATGTAGCTGCATAGGACGTTAAAGCCAGAAGCTGAAGTTCAAGCAAAGGCTGTATCTATAGCAACCGATAGTAAGTACTTGAAAGCAACAAAGAGCAAACTGCACTGGGCTGCCGCTGTTTGCTATGTCCAATATTCTGTATTAACTTTTAGGTAGAAAGATAATTATGTGCTCAAATCAACATTCAGCTTTGAAGGTTCAAAGGGTCGTCATTGTAGGTGAGCACTGGTGTTGAGGTCTAATTCATTTGAAAGATTCCTGCAAATGTGGAAACTGTTTAGTCTCCCACGACAGAATTACTTTGGTGCTGGGGATCAGTATGAGTTTTGCTTATGATTCTCAATTAACCCCTTCAGCTCCTGGCGATTTTTAGTTTTTTATTGTTTTTTACTCCCGGAGCAATAACTTTTTTATTTTTCCATTCACATAGCTGTATTAGGGCTATTTTAAGGACAAGTTGTACTTTTTAATTGCACCATTTAATATTGCACACAGTGTAGTGGGAAAATATTTCAAATGGCATGGAATTGGAAAAAAAAAACTCAATTCCACCACACTTTTAGGTCAGTACAATTATGGTGATACCACATTTATATTGTTTTTTCTTGTGTTTGAACAAAAAAATAAAAACTTTGGAAATAATTATTTTTTGTCTTTTCATCATCATATTCTAACCCCCATAACTTTTCTTTCTAGCTATGGGGTGTTAGAGCTCATTTGTTGTGGTTTATTGATATAAGTTTGGACTGTGCACGAGTTTTTGATCATTTTGATTTTATTTTTTTTGGGAGATGAAGTGACAAAAATAGTAAATCAGTCATTTTCATTTTTTTTCTGTTACAACGTTCACCATATGGGATAAATATTTTTATATTTTAATAGTACAGGCATTTTTGGACATGGCTTTTTTGTATTTATTTTTTTATTCTAGGGAAAGGAAAGCAATTCGGATCGCTACTGTGCGTAACACAATCAGAATGTTTCAGCATGGAGCTTAGGGTGGGGGCTGGCCCTTCCCCCTGGCTTCTGTAGAAGATTTTGGTGTTCTAGGAGAAAGAGAGAGAGAAGAATAAGGAAAAATATATAGCTATAGCGTGAGAGTCAACAAGGTAAGCAGCATAAAGCAATACACACTTTGCTGCATCAGGAAAACAAGTTAAGACACCTCATGCACCCCAGATTCATGATTTCAAAGGTGACAATGTTATAGTTAGCAAGGTGATCATCTCATCTATTCACATAGTGAGTATAGCATTAGTTCATGCTTGTTTGTAGCTGAGTGCTAGAAAATGCCCTCTTTAGTGCACCACACAGTACGAATGTCCCTTTTAGTGACCCCCCAACACTAAAATCCCCCTTTTAGTGCCCCCACACACAGTAGACTGTTCCCTTCAGTGGCAGCTCCTGTGTTGTTAATAAAATTTAAAAAAAAACACTCACCTTGCCCCATTTCCCCAGAAAATGGTGCCCATTCTGCTCTCCCAGCGGCAGGTGCGATGAAGTGACATCATCATGCCTGCTAAGGTTTGCATGATCATCGTTCCCCTGCCTCTGTGCTCTGTCATTCAGCCCTGCAGGCATGATGAGAGAGCATTGGCAAGTGAGCACATCATCGGGACGTGGCAACATAGGCCAACGGCTCCCTACTTCACCATTGCATTTGTGTCCCCTTTGGACACACACACAGTTGAGAGTGAGACATGCCAGAGCAGACCAAGGACCATTACCATACATGGATATAATAATGCAGTGTTTGTAGTAAAATGTTTTTGCTGTAACTGAATGGTACGAAATACACTAATGCGGGTATAGTAATACAGTTTTTGCATTAAAAAGTGTTCACTAATACATATAGTATAGTAATGCAGTTTTTGTAGTAAGATTTTTTTGTTTGTTTGTTTTAACTGAATGGTATCTTGAAGAAATACAACACGCTCACTAACAGGGGTATAGTAATGCAGTTTTTTGCCCTAAAACTTGTTCACTAACTGGACAGTATCATAAAGTAATATATCAGTGTTTTGAAGAACCAAGACAATGGGGTCTTACCCACTGTAATTGTAGACAGTGTATTACTGCTTCATACCATGGAAATGACCATTGATGCAGCTTTTGTGATATCCGTGGTGTATATGGTTATTCTGAACTTTGCCAGCAGAATCGGGTCTCCTAAGGATAGATACTGTAGCCCTATTGCACCCTAAGATGACTGGTGAGGGGGGCTATTGCACCCTGAAGACCACCAACCTGCCCTGATAAGTGCAACCCCTTCTGGAACCTTAACCTAAAATATGGACCTGTATCCTATTATATCCCTAGCTGCTCCCACCGTGCCATGTTTCTGTCATAAAAATTGACTCACCAAGGGAATCGCTTGCCAAAGATTAACTGGAAATAGCAAAGTAAAATATTAAATAGAGATAACTCAAAACTAATAAATAATAAATATGAGAGGGATGATGTCGTTCATGCCGCAGTTATCCCTGCTGACAAACTTTGTGGCCTCTTCGAAGGGTTTCAGCACCCAATAGGCATCTCAGATGAGCTGCCACTACCTGTCCTTGAAGCAACACATGCTCCCTGCTGTAGAAACTGTCTGGTGCATGACAAAATCATTCATGGCTTTCTTACAGATGCTGGAGCATGTGCAATGTCGAATTCCAGTGAGTTGGCACATTGCGAATTAGGTGGTGTGGTGGCTGGCCGTTCTGTCACTGCAGGTCCAGGAGAGTGTACCTCCTCACATAAGAGTGACTGAAGTGCTTTGACAGTCTCCTGGACTTTGTTAACACCTTGCACAAGTCAGTGTATTTATTTAGAAAGTGCTGCACCACTAGCTTGATGACGTGCGCCATGCAGGAAGCATGTGTTTTTTCGTCCAGGTTCAAGACGGCCACGATGTTGCGCGCATTGTGGTTGACCGCCTTGCCTAGTTGGAGTTGGTGGGGTGACAGCCAGCAGGATGTTTGCTGCTTGATGTACTTAAGCAACTGCTTGCCGGTGTAGTTACTCTCCTCCAGGTCAATCAGCTCCAACATGGCTTGGTTGACCAAACACATGTGACCTGACCTGACACTTGACCTGACACACGTGATAAGAAGGAGGGGTAGTTGCTGGGATGCTGCCTCTCCACTTCTGCAAAAAAACAGTGACCCAGTGGGCAGTGAACAACATATCGGGTTTCGGATCTTACAATGGTGATTCTTACTCATGACATTTCTTCATTACTACTACCATCACTTCTGTCCTGGATACAGTACGTGGTGCTGCTACTACCCACATTCTGATTCTGGGTCAGAAGTACCAAAGTAAAAGTGTGGTATTCGCCTGAGGGATAATATAACACTACAGTCAACACAGAGGTGAGTCAAGAAATGTGCACTGCTTCACTGCCCGACGAATGGTAATCGGACATTAATCAGTTAGTATAAGGGTATAGTGACTTGTGTCTATTAATCTTGTACTCTCGACCCCTCACTTAGAAAGTAAACAAGTACTGGATAAACATAATCCTTACATACCCATGAGAAGAGTAGTCACCTTAGGAGGACTGCACACCCCAACGTGCATTTCGGCAACACCTTCATCTGGGGACATAGCTCTCCTTGAAAATATGCTCTAGTTAAATACGCAACTCACCAATCAAGATCCAGCCATTAGACCGAAGTGTGCCCCTGTGTTTGAATAGCGTCATGAGGTATGCTGCCCGTGTCTAATTGGCAGTGCACGGCGGGCGTGTGATGGCCAGTCACGTGATCGCCTACGTCACCTTGTTTCTAGGATAACATAAAATATGCAAACGAACAGCTGAGGCTTGAAGCCCAATTTCATCTTGACACACACAGGTAGATTGCTGTCACACTATCGGTATTGCTGCAGCAATCATATCAATATGCTGCTTAATTAAGTTGAAAGAACCCCCCCCCAAAAAAAACAAAAAGTAAATTGCGACCATATGGAAACTGAAAATACGTAAATGGATGATTGAGGGCAATTGTTGTGTACTCACCTCATCACGTGTACATACCACCTGATCAGATAGATACTGGCTGTATCATACATTACTGTTATACAGTCAGTTTGTGGAGATTGCGGTCAGTCTGGGAGATGATGCCCGCACACAGATCATGTTCCCCAGGCTGATCATGGTGTCGTATCACAGTTGTATCACACATGATAGGCCAAGATAAACAAAGATAGGATTAGGCCTCAGCACACCACTGTATCCGTTTTTGTATCCGTTTTGAGGTTGGCAAGTCATGGACCCACTAAATAAGGCTACTGTCTGCAATTTTTGCAGTCCCATTTACTTCTATGGGTTTGAGGTTTGTATTTTGAGGACCAGAATAGAACATGTTCTGTCTTTTGCAGAAATGACATACGGATGTGGAAAGCGCATGTCAGTTCCACAAAAGACAGAGCATGTCCTGTTCTGGTCCTCAAAATACAGATTTCGAATCCATAGAACTCAATGGGATTGTAATGGTATATGGTTGTGTGCATAAGGGTTTAGATACACAGCTCAGCAGGCTGTATCATACAACATGGGATTAGATATACACATCAGCATGCCGTATCATACAAAATAGGATTAGGTACACAGCTCAGCAGGCTGTATCATACAAGATGGGATTAGATTCAAACTGTTTATTGACCTCTGGAGATGGTGAGGGAAGAGCCTATGGACTGTCAGTGATGTGATTCAGATACTGAGAGAGAAATAGACTAGCAGGATTTATTGTGGGTGCAGTAAAATGGCCACAGGAATTATAGTGGGTGTACTGTAGCTCCTGCAGATTCATCAGTGGGGGAGAGTGTCCAGCCTGTGACTCATCACTGTGCAGTGCAGCCAGACTTTTTTTTATCAATAAAGTTATGTATTTAACAAAACAGAAAAGGGAGAAAGTAAACAGATCTGCCAGGATAGTCTGATGCCCAGACAGGCAGAAAGAAAGCTCAGGCATGAAAAACAGGTATTAGGGGCATATATATGCATGTTGAGGGGTTAGGAGCAGATAAAAATAATTTTGATTTTGGGACTGGACAACCTCTTTAACACACACAGGTAGATTGCGGCCACACCGTGGGTAATGCTGGAGTAATCACGTGTAAATATATATGTATATATATATATATATATACAGTGGAGGAAATAAGTATTTGATCCCCCACTGACTTTTAAAGTTTTAATACTAAAAAATAAATGAAACGTCTCATAATTTTATGCCAGCTTTATTTTAACAGTGCCACATAGAATATCAAAAGAAAAACGGAGAAAATTACATGAAATGAGAAATAAAAAATAATTTTCATTTCTTTGAGGGAAATAAGTATTTGATCCCCTAGGAAAACATCATTTAATACTTGGTGGCAAAACACTTGTTGGCAAGCACAGCAGTCAGACGTTTCTTATAATTTTTTATAAGGTTTGCACACACCTCAGGAGTAATTTTGGCCCACTCCTCTCTGCAAATCATCTCCATATCCTTAAGGTTTTTAGGCATGCATTTGGAAACGCGAAGCTTCAGCTCAGGTCAGGAGACTGGCTAGGCCATTCCATGACTTTGATATGCTTCTTATGGAGCCACTCCTTTGTTTCCTTGGCTGTATGTTTTGGGTCATTGTCATGCTGAAAGAGCACTCCACGACCCATTTTCAGTGCCCTGGCGGAGGCAAGGAGGTTGTCACCCAGAATTTTGCGATACATGGCCCCGTTCATCTTCCCGTCAATGCGGTGAAGTTGGCCTGTGCCCTTAGAAGAAAAACACCCCCAAAACATAATACTTCCACCACCATGCTTGACGGTGGGGATGGTATTCCTAGGGTCATATTCTGTATTTTTCTTCCTCCAAACACGTCGAGTTGAGTTGAGGCCAAAGAGCTCAATTTTGGTCTCATCTGACCACAGCACCTTCTCCCAGTCTCTCTTGGAGTCATTAATATGTTCATTGGCAAACTTGAGGCGGGCCTGGACATGAGCCTTCTTGAGCAGAGGAACCTTGCGTGCACTGCAGGATTTTAAACCATTACGTCTCAGTGTATTACCAATGGTTTTTTTGGAGACTGTGGTCCCAGCTGCCTTGAGATCATTACTCAGCTCCTCCCGTGTAGTGCTTGGCTGATTTTTAGCCTTTCTCATGATCAATGAGACTCCACGAGGTGATATCTTGCATGGAGCTCCAGGCCTGGGTCGATTGACAGTAATGTTGTACTTCTTCCACTTCCGAATAATTGCACCAACAGTTGTCACCTTCTTATCCAGCTTCTTACTTATGGCTTTGTAGCCCATTACAGCCTTGTGTAGGTCAACAATTTTGTCCCTGACATCTTTAGACAGCTCTTTAGTCTTGCCCATGGTGGAGATGTTGGAGTGTCACTGAGACTGTTGGCAGGTGGCCTTTTATACAGGTGACAATTTGGGACAGGTGTCTCTCATCCAAGTAACGACTTCACTGTGATTAGGGTGTGTCAGTGGTCTGTGGGAGCCAACATTAGTCATGGTTTTACTAGGGGATCAAATACTTATTTCCCTCAAAGAAATGCAAATTATTTTTTATTTCTCATTTCATGTAATTTTCTCCGTTTTTCTTTTGATATTCTATGTGGCACTGTTAAAATAAAGCTGGCATAAAATTAGACGTTTCAATTATTTTTTATTATTAAAACTTTTAAAGTCAGTGGGGGATCAAATACTTGTTTCCTCCACTGTATATATATAGTACAGACCAAAATTTTGGACACACCTTCTCATTCAAAGAGTTTTCTGTATTTTCATGACTATGAAAATTGTAGATTCACACTGAAGGCATCAAAACTATGAATTAACACATGTTGAATTATATACTTAACAAAAAAAGTGAAACAACTGAAAATATGTCTTATATTCTAGGTTCTTCAAAGTAGCCACCTTTTGCTTTGATTACTGCTTTGCACACTCTTGGCATTCTCTTGATGAGCTTCAAGAGGTAGTCACCTGAAATGGTATTCCAACAGTCTTGAAGGAGTTCCCAGAGATGCTTAGCACTTGTTGGCCCTTTTGCCATCACTCTGCGATCCAGCTCACCCCAAACCATCTCGATTGGGTTCAGGTCTGGTGACTGTGGAGGCCAGGTCATCTGGCGTAGCACCCCATCACTCTCCTTCTTGGTCAAATAGCCCTTACACAGCCTGGAGGTGTGTTTGGGGTCATTGTCCTGTTGATAAATAAATGATTGTCCAACTAAACGCAAACAGGATGGAATAGCATGCCGCTGCAAGATGCTGTGGTAGCCATGCTGGTTCAGTATGCCTTCAATTTTGAATAAATCCCCAACAGTGTCACCAGCAAAGCACCCCCACACCATCACACCTCCTCCTCCATGCTTCACAGTGGGAGCCAGGCATGTAGAGTCCATCCGTTCACCTTTTCTGCGTCGCACAAAGACACGGTGGTTGGAACCAAAGATCTCAAATTTGAACTCATCAGACCAAAGCACAGATTTCCACTGGTCTAATGTCCATTCCTTGTGTTTTTTAGCCCAAACAAGTCTCTTTTGCTTGTTGCCTGTCCTTAGCAGTGGTTTCCTAGCAGCTATTTTACCATGAAGGCCTGCTGCACACAGTCTCCTCTTAACAGTTGTTGTAGAGATGTGTCTGCTGCTAGAACTCATGTGTGGCATTGACCTGGTCTCTAATCTGAGCTGCTGTTAACCTGCGATTTCTAAGGCTGGTGACTCGGATGAACGTATCCTCCGCAGCAGAGGTGACTCTTGGTCTTCCTTTCCTGGGGCCGTCCTCATGTGAGACAGTTTCTTTGTAGCACTTGATGGTTTTTGCGACTGCACTTGGGGACACTTTCAAAGTTTTCCCAATATTTCGGACTGACTGACATTACTTTTTTAAAGTAATGATGGCCACTCGTTTTTCTTTACTTAGCTGCTTTTTTCTTGCCATAATACAAATTCTAACAGTCTATTCAGTAGGACTATCAGCTGTGTATCCACCTGACTTCTGCCCAACACAACTCATGGTCCCAACCCCATTTATAAGGCAAGAAATCCCACTTATTAAACCTGACAGGGCACACCTGTGAAGTGAAAACCATTTCATGTGACTACCTCTTGAAGCTCATCAAGAGAATGCCAAGAGTGTGCAAAGCAGTAATCAAAGCAAAAAGTGGCTACTTTGAAGAACCTAGAATATAAGACATATTTTCAGTTGTTTCACACTTTTTTGTTAAGTATATAATTCCACATGTGTTAATTCATAGTTTTGATGCCTTCAGTGTGAATCTTCAATTTTCATAGTCATGAAAATACAGAAAACTCTTTGAATGAGAAGGTGTGTCCAATATATATATATATATATATATACACTCACCGGCCACTTTATTAGGTACACCTGTCCAACTGCTCGTTAACACTTAATTTCTAATCAGCCAATCACATGGCGGCAACTCAGTGCATTTAGGCATGTAGACATGGTCAAGACAATCTCCTGCAGTTCAAACCGAGCATCAGTATGGGGAAGAAAGGTGATTTGAGTGCCTTTGAACGTGGCATGGTTGTTGGTGCCAGAAGGGCTGGTCTGAGTATTTCAGAAACTGCTGATCTACTGGGATTTTCACGCACAACCATCTCTAGGGTTTACAGAGAATGGTCCGAAAAAGAAAAAACATCCAGTGAGCGGCAGTTCTGTGGGCGGAAATGCCTTGTTGATGCCAGAGGTCAGAGGAGAATGGGCAGACTGGTTCGAGCTGATAGAAAGGCAACAGTGACTCAAATTGCCACCCGTTACAACCAAGGTAGGCAGAAGAGCATCTCTGAACGCACAGTACGTCGAACTTTGAGGCAGATGGGCTACAGCAGCAGAAGACCACACCGGGTGCCACTCCTTTCAGCTAAGAACAGGAAACTGAGGCTACAATTTGCACAAGCTCATCGAAATTGGACAGTAGAAGATTGGAAAAACGTTGCCTGGTCTGATGAGTCTCGATTTCTGCTGCGACATTCGGATGGTAGGGTCAGAATTTGGCGTCAACAACATGAAAGCATGGATCCATCCTGCCTTGTATCAACGGTTCAAGCTGGTGGTGGTGGTGTCATGGTGTGGGGAATATTTTCTTGGCACTCTTTGGGCCCCTTGGTACCAATTGAGCATCGTTGCAACGCCACAGCCTACCTGAGTATTGTTGCTGACCATGTCCATCCCTTTATGACCACAATGTACCCAACATCTGATGGCTACTTTCAGCAGGATAATGCGCCATGTCATAAAGCTGGAATCATCTCAGACTGGTTTCTTGAACATGACAATGAGTTCACTGTACTCAAATGGCCTCCACAGTCACCAGATCTCAATCCAATAGAGCATCTTTGGGATGTGGTGGAACGGGAGATTCGCATCATGGATGTGCAGCCGACAAATCTGCGGCAACTGTGTGATGCCATCATGTCAATATGGACCAAAATCTCTGAGGAATGCTTCCAGCACCTTGTTGAATCTATGCCACGAAGAATTGAGGCAGTTCTGAAGGCAAAAGGGGGTCCAACCCGTTACTAGCATGGTGTACCTAATAAAGTGGCCGGTGAGTGTATATATATATATATATACATATATATACACTGCTTAATTTTATTGAACCCCACAAAAAAACTATTTCTGTGAAAATGGGGCAACAAAATGAAGCCCTCCCTGCCACTTCCTCTCAGGGTCATGTGAGAACCCTTCTTCTTCCTCCTTGCTTTTTTCCTACCGACATGTGCACTAAAATTGCGCTACTCACCATTTAGTGGATTCGCCGTCCGAAAAATAGCAAAGTTTGGACTTAACGCGGTTCAGTCCAAACTGATTCGTCCTTAGCGTGAGCCACAACTTGCGACTTTTTACAGCCACTTATGTGGCATAAAAGCATTTTGCCTGGTTTAAAAGTGAATTTCCTGGTGATGGACTCTCTTTAAATGTAACCAGAACTACTGTATGAGACATCACATGATGACATTTCATTTTATAGAAAATGTTAATATATCGTATTGTATGATAATGGCACTTTTAGCTACCATTAAAAAAAAAAACACAAATACAATTTTTTTTCCCCATTCTGCGATAAATATCTCATCTTGCTTTCACTATTTTTATCCTTGCTATCTTAAGTTCTATAGTTATTCACGGGCATACAAAGAAATAAAGTGCAATTCGTTATTCCAATCCATCTTGATTTATACTGCCAAAGGCTGCAGATCGTGATTACATAATTTATGCATCATTAAAATGTGAAGCACTCATACTTGTCAAAGCAAATTTCTGACAAGTGACTTAACAGGCGTATGAGTCATTTCACCCCCTCTCTGCTGAAAAATGAGGTGTGGTGGTGCGGTTGTATTTAACCTCCCCCCCTTTCCTCCTTCCTCTATCAGAGCCTTCAATTTACTGCAAATCAAGTAGGGTTCGGAACTTGTAAGGTGCATGAAAGGCTAAATATGGAAAGCTAGCTTTCAGCAAGTTATCAGTAAGATCTGATTAAAGCTGAGTTTAGAAGTAATCATTATGCCCCCAATCAGACATATATCACAATAATGCATTATCTGGTGGTTCTCTCTGCTTGACATTTTCCATAAAAATAATATAATAACCGTAAAACCATTATATTCCATACAACGCAGTGTCTTTGTGACCACCATGTGTATTCCACAATCTTGGCAAATGCGTAGACCCTGGTAATAAGTGATAGATCCAAATCAGATCCAAATGGGGTTGTCTTATCCTGGACCATTGGGGCAAATTGTTGTATCAGACCCTGGGTCCACTAAAGGATCTTTTGGATTCTTGTGTGCGTAGCTTTAGCATATTCATCTAAAATTTAACATTTCAAATAAGCCTATTTGTAAAAGGGTATTTCCATATCCTGATTATGCAGTGACCCAGTGGATCAGGATGGCGGGGGTCCGACACCCGGCAACTCCACCAATCAGCTGTATGAGAAGATGGCGCGCGCAGTGTGCACGTGCTGTCTCCTGTCTCTCTTCCTGTTTGCTATAGACAGCAGAGGTGAGCAGGAAGAGAGATGGGAGATGGCATGTGCACACTGTGCTCGTCATCTACTCACACAGCTGATTTGCGGGGGTGCCAGGTGTCGGACCACTGCAAATCTGATATTGATGACCTATCAGGATAGGTCATCAATATTAAAAGCTGGGACAACTCCTTTTATTTAATCCTAAAGAGTTAACCTTACACTAAAGAGTTAAAAAGGATGTAAAGTTTTTTAAAAACTTTTTTTAAACTGTTCTAAATAACTCAAAGTTCTGAATGCTATTGCACCTTAAAATCATTACTCTTGTACAGCGCTGACATGTCCAAACTGTACTGGAGTACGGCTTTCACTGGGGGGTCCTGCAAATGATGCATAGGGTGGAGCATGGATCGCTTCTCCTGCTCCTCTCAAGTTTTTCTGGCACCTTACATCAGTGCTCTTCTGTAAACTGTACAGATGTGCTAAAATATTAAATAGATATATATTACAAAATTGACATCCTAAAGTCTAAAGAATAAATGTAATCCTTAAAACCGGAGTACCTCTTTAACATAATTTCTGTTACTGCTCCATTCTGCCTGTACTATATAGCAATATTATATAAGTAACATCAGGCGGTGTGATGTGGGTAAATTATGACACTGCTATGAAGCACTATGAATATAATGCTGTCAAAATGGCTATTGTGAAACAATAAAAAGCAATAATACTTTTTAAGAATACTGCATAAAATGGGGGCGGTATCTCTGCTAGTACATTGTATAAACCCGGACAAAATATACATGAGATCCAGGTACTTGCATGTCAATCTGAATTTGTTGCACTTTTACCGGTTAGCAATGATATTGATAAACGCATATACATTAGAAGCAATATCTGAAAATGACAAGGCATCTATGTGTAGTTCCGAAAGCTTAGCCAACTCTCCCATATTTTAAGAACTTTCTCATATGTGATCTGTAAGCCATCTCATTTTTTTTCCTTAGCAAGCTATCTTAATTGGTGAACTTGCTGAGCAAAACAGTACCTACATATTAAAACCACCGAGTAGGTGTACATGAAATTACTGCAAGCCAATTTTCATAAATTAAACCTCTAAACAGCTCATGTGATTTTAAATGGAATGAAAATCATTGCTGAGTCATGGCAAGTATCATCTAGCAAGATGTTGATCTAAGATAAAAACACTTATATGCAAAAATCACCTGTCTGGTGCGTGTCATTTGTCTAGAATGTTTTAATTACAGTCTATTTTTAACACACACAAAAAAATGCGTGTTTCTACTTGTCTCAGCGCGGTCTTTCAAGGACAAATCTCTCACTTTTGAGCTGTGAACTGAAAGGGTGGTGGCATTTTCCACTCAGAAATAAAGAAGATTTTCTTGTATTGAAATGAAGGTTTATATGGCAGTTTTCTGACAAACTTCAATGGAAAGTGCTTTGAAAATGTAAAAGCTATCTACACCTTGCATGCTGCAGTTTTCTCTCCGGTCCAGGCATCCGCACCAAGACGGATCCGGAATGACCCCCAATGCAAGTCAATGGGGACGGATCCGTTTGGTGTGACACAATGGTAACCGGATCTGTCCTCCATTGACTTGCAATGGGGGGTCATTCCGGATCCAGCTACAATGTACAGAGGTACATATAGACATACATACATATTCACACATACACACAAACACATACATACTCACATACTCCAGGCAGGGACGCCGGCAGCATGTCTTCACGCGCCTCCTGCATGCAGCTATGACGTTTCCCCACTGCTCCCAGCAGAGGGCGCAGTGGGGAATTGTCATCACTGCGCACAGGAGGCGTGTGAAGACGTGCTGCCGGCATCCCTGGCTGGAGTATGTAAGTATGTATGTGTTTGTGTGTATGTGTGTGTATGTATGTTCTCTGTGTCTTGTCCCAATGTCTGTGTCAACATGTGTGGGGCCGGACATCTGCTCCGGCTCCACACATGTATAGCGGCAGTACGGATCCGTCGGCACCCTTTAGGTGCCAGATCCGTGCTGCCGCTAGTGTGAAAGAGGCCTTAGCCACATTTTTATCAGTAAAAATAAGAAGTGGGCTATAATGAGTGTTTATAATGTCAGAGATCAGAGATAAGGAGTCCGTCTGCTCCCCAGATGACGGAAAAGAGAGAAAATCCTGAGAGTGCTACTAGAGCATCTCAGCTCTATACACAAAAAAGGATTCCATATTTTTAATAAAGACCAATTGAAAAAAAAGATTTTTACTTCAAAATGAGTACAATGCAATAATTAAAAAAAATGTCCACAAAGGTGTACATAGACTTTAAGATTTATTTTTAGAGAGGGTACATCCCATATTTTAGTTAAATTGTCAGACAAGTGTTAGCATTGTCTCTGCAATTAATTTTAATTTCTATTTTTAGTAGTTTTCACACCGACCACTGAACTAAATATAGGCTTACACTTGACACATATTCTATAAAATCAGAAGCGCATGAACAGTTGCTGCTCGCAAAGCGAAAGCAGAGCCACTGTGCTTGTGCTGCTACTCGGAGCAGAGGTGCAGATGCGAAATCATCAGGGACGGGCAAGCTGTCTGGCCCCGTCAATTAAGTGGCAGGGGGAGTTCCCTCTCCAGTGGAGACAGCCCCTTACAGGTGAAGAACTCTTGATGAGACAAATTCATTCCTACAAATCAATATGTTTATCTCTACTGTGCAGTTATCTCTTTATCATTAGAGGCAATGGCACAATAAAAGTTAGGATGTGTTTACATATGGCAGATTTCTTGCTGAAATTTCTGCCACTGTCTGATTAGCTTGAATGTGGCTTGCAGAAATCCATGCATACGTTGCAGAAACTACACAACCCCTAAAGTATGTCATGTTTCAGAACTGAATGCCAGCAAAATCGTCCACCAGAAAACATCTTGTCAATGGCCATTTGCTATGAGCAAGTCTAGACTTGACTAACAGTATGTCTACTTGGAGACCGTGCATACTTTTTACATTTGGAGAGGAATGAGAAGAGGTACAAATTTTAGCCAATTTTTTTTCAATCTGTCTCCCCAGAAATCTATGAGGTCAGGGAACAGGGTATGTGCAGGGGAAAGGGCACATGCCAGGTATGACTAAAACTAGTTGTTCAAGTGGAACATGTCCATTTATTTATGTGTGTCAGGTTGAAGCAGCAGTTGAAAAAACTATTCCATTATGTAGCAAACTGAACTGGCTGAGTTCTGCTACTTGTAGCAGAGACAGCAGGAGAATTCTAGTACTGTACTAATGCCTGCTGAATTAAATTTTGGTGAAGGCGCAGAACTGCACTAGACTTACCACAACTAAGTGGTACAGCAGCATCTGCATCTCCAGCAACTTAGCCAGGTGGGAGTTTAGCTTGCACACAAGCTGATTGCTGGTCACAAATAGTTTTCTCATGGTCACACATTCTGTTATGGATGTCTCAAAATGTAGTGGAGGACAAGGAGAAGGAGTCTCAGCAACAGAAGAAATATATAAAGATGATGACAAGGACACCGTACTGCTTGGGGGATGCAGCCTGGCTGCCACAAAGTGAGCCAGGAGGAGGTGGGTTTTTGTTCCAAATACTGACCAGTCCTGTTCTTCCGGGGCCCAAATGGATCCCCTGCGCCGAGATCAAGGAAGCTGTTTGGTTCCTATTGCAACCTTAGGCCTTCTGAAGGTTCCGAGGCCTGACACAGCAATGTTCCTATGTAGCAGCGCTCCATACGAACATAATGAATCTTCCATAGGCTGCAATGTTAAATCATTGCAGTCTATGGGAAAAGCGTGATTGACAATTCACGGAAAATGGTGCACTACAGCGGAAAATGCAGTTGACAATATATGGCTAAACCCTCACTCTGGTGTTAAAATGAGACTTTCGCCAATATATCCTTATATCAAAGACATACCGGAGCCCGAGCACCGCGTCAAGGTATCTCAAGTGGCACGGGACCTAACGCTATCCCTACTATGGTATAGGTAATGACAGATAGGTGCATGAGGTCCGAGACACAGCGACCAGCTCCCAGTTACCTCCAGCGTGAAATCACACATACAATGGGAGGGGGGGCGGAGGCTGTATTTCCCACATTGCCCTGACGTCATGTGACCCAAGCTGCACAGGTGCACCTGAATGTTACCCATTAGTATAATCAAGGCATATTCAACCTGGAGTTGCCACGCCTCCAGGAATAAACGTACAAACAAACTCACGGAAAAAAAAAAGTGGTCTCAAATGGCAGAACATGCTCAAAAACCCCAATGCTGTAGCGCATTTATAACTGGGGGAGCAAATCCCGCACATGTGGCCAGTTATAAATTCGCTACAGCATTGGGGTTTTTGAGCATGTTCTGCCATTTGAGACCACTTTTTTTTTTCCGTGAGTTTGTGTGTATGTTTATTCCTGGAGGCGTGGCAACTCCAGGTTGAATGTGCCTTGATTATACTAATGGGTAACATTCAGGTGCACCTGTGCAGCCTGGGTCACATGACGTCAGGGCAATATGGGAAATACAACCTCCGCCCCCCTTCCCATTGTATGTGTGATTTCGCGCTGGAGGTAACTGGGAGCTGGTCGCTGTGTCTCGGACCTCATGCACCTATCTGTCATTACCTATACCATAGTAGGGATAGCGTTAGGTCCCGTGCCACTTGAGATACCTTGACGCGGTGCTCGGGCTCCGGTATGTCTTTGATATAAGGATATATTGGCGAAAGTCTCATTTTAACACCAGAGTGAGGGTTTAGCCATATATTGTCAACTGCATTTTCTGCTGTAGTGCACCATTTTCCGTGAATTGTTTTTCTATGTAGATTGTCACATCCACACATTTGTCTACCCTGTGTAGGATGTCTTTGTGGTACATGTGGTCCGCTGCAGGCATCCTCCATTGTATGCATTTTTTGCTGGGGATTAGGTTCGGCAGCGGGCCACATGTGCGGGATTTGCTCCCCCAGTTATAAATGCGCTACAGCATTGGGGTTTTTGAGCATGTTCTGCCATTTGAGACCACTTTTTTTTTCCGTGAGTTTGAAAAGCATGATTGCATTTTAATGTGCCCTGGAGGGACTTAAAATAAATGAAATTAAAAAAGAATAAAGAAAAATTCAAATCACTCCCCTTTCCCTATACTAAAAATAAACAATAAAAAATAAGGTCATTGCCATCGTTATGTCCTTAAATGCCCATGATATTAAAATATAAATGTATTTATCAGTATAGTAAACACCGTAATGGAAAAAAAACTAAATTGCTGATTTGACATTTTTTCATTGCTTCACCTCCCAAAAAACTTTGAATAAACAGTGATCAAGAAGTCATTCACACAAAATAGTATTGATAAAAACTACAGATTGCCCCACAAAAAAGAGCCCTCACACAGCTCTGTTGACAGAAATATAAAAAAGTCACGGGGGTCATTTTTAGTATTAAAAGACAAGAAAAAATATATAAATGTGGTATTGCTATAATTGGTCTGACCTGGAGAATGAGATGACAGGTCAGTGTTGGCACACATGGAAATTACCGTATTTTTCACCCCATAAGACGCAGTTTTTTTCCCCCAAGTGGGGGAAAAATGTCCCTGCGTCTTAAGGGGTGAATGCTAATGAGCGGTTCCATTATGGAAGCACCAGTGCTGTGCAGTGCTGCGCACAGAGTGAGGGCACTCTGTGACCTCATGCTGTGCGCGCCAGTTCACAGCACAGCCGACGAAGGAGAAGGGAGAAGAACGCGGGCGGCAAGGAGCAGCAGCGTCCAGGAGCAGGAGAGGTAAGTGCTTTATTTATTTTATGTCATATGAGGCTGGGGGCACCATCTGAAGCATGAACAAAAGAGGCATGGGGGCAGATATGAGACTGGGGGCTGATAAAAAGAGGCGTGGGGGCTGATATGAGGCTGGGGACTGATCAAATGAGGCATGGGGGGAGTGATTTAAGACTGGGGGTCTGACCTGAGGTCTGAATGGGGTTATTTATATTGGGGCCAATATCTGAGGTCTGATTGTGGGTCTGATCTGAGGTCTTATTGGGGACCTATTAACATTTGGATCTTAGGTCTGATTCAGGGTCTTATTAACATTGGGGGTCTGACTGGTGGTCTGACCGGAGGTCTAATGAAAAATATTTTTTTCTTATTGTCCTCTTCTAAAACCTAGGTGCGTCTTATAGGGCGAAAAAGTAAAAACGAAACCCAAAAAAACTATGGCAGAATTATGTTTTTTTCTCCAATTTCCCCCATTTGGATTTTTTTTCCAGCTTACCACCTTATCATAAGCAATATTAAATGGTGCCATTGGGAAGTACAACTTATCCTGCAAAAAACGAGCCCTCATATGTCTATGTGAATAGAAAAATATTAAAGTTATGGCACCTGGAAATAGGGAGTAAAAAAAAAAACAAAAAAAAACTTTGTCCCATCCTTAAGGGGATTTTCCTTAAATTCAATTTGCATACATATTCTGTATGCAAATAATGGCTTTAGTGCACCGAGGGCCATGGCCAGCAATGGAAAGCTAAGGAATTGAGGTCCTGCCCCTTAGTGCACTAAACTCTAATTTGCATAACCAATACATTTTTTTTTCTCTTGAACACCACAACTGATCTTCACAGCACAGGATGCCATTTTGTAATGTGTGTAACTTTTTAATCACATTTTATGAATTTTTGGGGGGGAGTTGAAGCGATGAAAAAACTGTGAATCAACCACTTTGATTTTTTTCTGTTATGCTGTTCACTGTATGGGATAAATATTTTAATAGTATGTGCATTTTGGGATGTGGCAATGCTAATATATTTTTTTTTGTTTATTTTTAATATGGGGAGGGGGATGATTTGAATTTTCATATTTTTTATATTTTGAAAATGACATAGGCTGCAATGACAACTTCTGTGACAACTTCGATATGGCAGGCCTCAAATCCTTCACAATGCCCAAGGCTGCTAAAGCAAATGGCCTTGCACCGTTGTCCAGGGCATCTGAGGGGTTAAATTTCTGTGATCTGCAATATAGGCAGTAACGGGCATTGTCTTCAAGTGTCTATGTGGCTATGGCACCTGCTGAGATGCTGAGCCATGTTTAAACCCCAGATTTCAACTGTACATATATAGGTCGAGGTCCGGAAGGGGTTAATAAATCTGGCATCATGTTTTTATTTCTTTTACTTTTGTTTCTTGGTGTCCTCCTCATCACTGATAAGAATAGCGAGGCAACTACTATAAGTACTGCTTGGATAATTTTTATTACATTTGCAGTAAAGTATAAAGGTGATAGTCATTTTTCTTCCAAGATAATTTCATCTTCTTCATGCTGCTTTTATTTGCTTCAGTTAAAGCTATTGGCTCAAACTGCTAAAATATCAACCTACGCTTTAATTTATCACTTATCTGCACAACTGTGTCTTCCTACTCATCTGCTTCCTCCTCTCATCTGCTTGAAACTATGACTTCGATGGGAACTGCAATATTAAAAAATCCTCAAGCTCTTGGTTATACCGCTAATTTAATGTCTTTTACAAGGTAGCAGTTTGTTGTTTTTATTAATTACCTTTAAATTCTTTTGATTATGTGTATACCATACAATATACAGATAGCCCATCCTTGTTACTTACTATTTTATCCTATGAAGGGAACATCCACTTTAATCTGAAAGCCATAGTAGTGATTGGCACTTGATTTTGTGTGGGAATGAGGTAGCTATAAATTCTCATTTACACGTAAGACATGGATGGCTTGAGTTCACCAAAGTTAGTGCAGTTCTGTGTCTCTTTGCTGTGGCTCAGAGAGGTGACCAAAAGTTGCCAGATGCTGTAATAGGTCATG
The DNA here is from genome assembly GCA_900303285.1 of Rhinella marina. Lineage (NCBI taxonomy): Eukaryota > Metazoa > Chordata > Amphibia > Anura > Bufonidae > Rhinella > Rhinella marina. The sequence continues at coordinate 47,881 of ONZH01014840.1, read as the reverse complement.
ATTAGAGATGAGCAAATCTATTCGCCGCTTCGTAGATTTGTATCGAATCTTACAAATTTTCTACTCCGAATCGAATCCGTTTTTTTCGGATTTGCTTTGAATTATACGGAAATTTTTGTAAAATTTTGAACGCTAATGATACGTACGATACGTACTCTACGTACAAAACGTACGCATTCTTCGTAAAGCGGGAAAATGACGATACACCCCTGCAAGAGCAGGAAAGTGAAGATACGCCCCCCTCAGAAATAGAAAAAAAACAACCCGGCCCACCTGGATCTAACTATTTGCACGTATAGGGAGTGAAGACTCCTCCCTCAGTAGTCCACCCTCCTCTGAACCAGTTTAGACCAGCACTGAACACTGATCAGTAGCAAGCATGGCTAAAGAGCTGCGTCTCAACTGGAATCAGATGGTCTTTGTGAACGAGTTCTCTGAACCACCGCCCGCTCCAGACATCTGGGTGTCACACTCTGAACTCAACAAGAGAACCCCAGCTTCAGTGCCCTTATTCTCCTTACCGGCTGCTGAGGTTGCTGCGCATCGTGAGGCGGTTCGTTGTGAGGCTGCTGGTGCGGCTGCTGTGGCTGGTGTGGCGGAGGCGGCTGGAGCGTCCACTTCGCCGCCCAGGAGGAGATCTACAACACCTTCCATAAGGCGATCTACAACACCTTCCATAAGGCAGAACCCGATTGTGCCAGCATCGGTGGCGGTCCACGCGCAGACACTGTGGGACCACAAGAATGCCGTGGAGGACTGGGTGATCCAGGTACTAGGCTGGGAGATCCTACATTGGAGTGCCGAAAGGGTACTATCCTGTGGTTTTTGGTCGAACAAGGGTCTGGCTTCCTGGTAGACGACGAGGACGACAAAGAGTACTTTGTAGGCCGCAGGTCAGCTAAACGGCCGTACCTGTCCCAGACTCGTCACAGCCTGTATGTGGGGGATCAGGTGGAGTACACCCCCTCTCTGAAAGGCCCCTTTGCTACCGGGGTTACCCTACTATCTAAGCCCCTGGTCCCAACATCACCACCTGAAGTTTGGCCGGATGAACCAAGTGCGCTGGCTTCAGGAGTCACCAGATGGCACCCTCCGCTTCAGGGAGAAACCACAGCCGAAGCCTCTGATACCTGGACTACCACCACCATCACAGTCCTTTCAGCTGGGTCAGCTGACAACTTCATCATTTACATTCCAATCCATGGTGATCCACCAATACCAACTACTGTGGAAGATGAAGGCAGCAGCAGCCAGGGGAGCTGGGGCTTCTTCCCTGGATGCAACCTTGCCAGATCTGCTGCAGCCGGAAGTTCTTACCCTTGCTGTCCCAGCAGGAGTATCCGGAAAAGCACAAGTGGCTGCAGCGCTCACCAGCGTGACCACCCGGACCCGGTCAAGTCTGACTTCCGGAAGAAGAGGGCAGTGGAGTTCCACCACGACAGCAAGCGTAGCCTACAAGAGGCAGGAGCGTCCTTTGATGTCCTTCAGTAGCAGCTCAAGCGAGGGGGACTTCAAGTCCCTCATCTAAGGGACCCAACTACTGACTGTCTCAAGGACACTTCAAGAGGACCTATGGGAGCTACACCATGGACTGCACCTGATGGGTGAGAGCTAGTTAGCGCTTTTTTTGTTTGTTTAGTTTGTATTGCCTCTGTTTGATTCTCACCCAGATGGACATGGCTGTCAGGACTCCCCCCCCATTCTGCAGAAAATTCCCAGCTGCACCTAAGCGCGCCTATTTTCCTTTGTTCCCCCTTCGCAGGTTATTTGGGAGCCCCCTTTGCAAAAAGGGTTCTCTATTTGCTGCTATTTTATATTATCCATGTGGCTTACACGTTACCTGTTTGGATTACAAAATTACCTCACGTGGATTACAATTTAATTTTGGAGTGTGTTCCAATGTTTTATCATGCCAAGGAGCCACGAGGAGAGACTCAAATGTATATATGAGCCTATTATGCTTGCAAATGTGAAATTGATTGCACTAAAATGTTTGCATAATTATGTCTTTGCTGTATTTTAGCCACACTGTTTTTACTGGTTCAGCAACGTTCAAGCACTTTAGCCTATTGTGTGTATTCGTTTTTAGGTACCGTAATGTGTCCTATTATGCACTTATTGTACAGTGTTTTTAGTAAATTATGCACTTAGCCGGATAGCTAGCACCTTACTTTTCTACCTCATATGGACTGCCTCTAAAGACTGTATGCAGCGGCCTAGCCTTGTGTGTATGACGTAATCGATAGTCAATAGTACGCTAAGGATTCGTACGTACTTTTGTACGCTAATGCTTACGTATTGCGTATTTTTAACAGCTCTGAGTTTGTGTAGGAATGTTCTCAAAACAATGATTATTTTTTAACGTAAATTTGACCGAATAAATTCGTATTAAGAACGAATCTTGTCATAAATTCGTTGAACATCCGCCGAAGCGAATTTTCAATGATTCGCTCATCTCTAGTCATGATACAACCCCTTTAATGCTATCAGGACTTTTAAGACACAAATTTGTTTATTACAATCACCTTGATCGGAGTAACCACATCCCATTTTTATGGTTTTTCTCTATCTTTTGTTATGAAACAGAGATGAGTAAGAATACGGAAGATGACAACTTCCAGGACAACTGCAAAAGTGAAAATCTGCTACCTATCTTCCTTTACCAATCCAACTAGTATATCTATGGCTATGACTAGGTGTTCACCAGAACCAGTTGCATGGCAGGTTGGAATTGACTGGTAGGGACCTAGGTTATGTAAGGCTGTAAAAAAATATGTGCGAGCTCATAAAGAGCAGACCTATAATTGCTAAGGAGTAAGAGGAGAGAAGTAAAAGCCAGAGTCTAAGCCAAGAGAGAAAGTAGGAGCCAAATCAGTAGACAAAGGGTTAGACCAGAAACAAGCTGAGGTCAGTACATAGTAAGATCTAACAGAAATGCAAGGCTAACTCTACACTGAGCTCACAAAGGAGTAAGGAATAAAAATCACAGGCAGAAAAGACAGTCAATGCCAGACTTAAATTTTCTGGCTAGCTCTGTGATTGAACACCAAGCCAGGAAACTGACACAGATAGGATGAGCAACCAGGGCTTGGCTGGTTGGTATAGCTACCCTCCAAGAACAACCATGCACTAGATCGTGGCTAGAAAACTTTGTAACATTTTGATTCAGTATTGTTATAAAACTTGCAAAGGTCCCAAAGCCTTTGTCATACCATGGACTTTCTTACACACAACACACAAACCCTGTTTATGCTGGCACACTTTACATTTCTAATTGTAATTCTCCCAGCTCAAATTATACGTAAAATGGGCAGCATGTAGACCTTTATTTCTTCTGTGTTGGTGCTTCCAAAATGATTGTCCAAGGCAGAAAAAAGCAACTAATGGTTTGAGGCCCATCAAGGCCGTCAGGAAGACATCTTTTCCTTAGCAGGGGTCTCATTCTTCTAATTTGTCTGAAAAAAAACCCAGATGTATGAACTCTTCTCATTATCAGCAAAAAACATCTGCTTTCCTTTCAGCAAGGCTCGATTTTTGACCAAACCATTGAAAATAAAAAAATCAGCCTGTCTATAGTCAACAATACATAAATGTGCGAAAATTAAGTTACTTTTAAGATAGTTATCTCTATTAGCAAAGACAACAAAATTCAAACTAGACCCTTACATCATTAAAACATTAAATTTTAATAACCTTCATTTTGTGGCCAAATTGCGCATCCTGAAATAGCTCTTTCTAGTTGTCAGAAACATGATTATAGACGTAGCTGTGAGAGACTGAGCACCATATTTGTTTAGTTTCAGCATCCAGGTGTATTAAATATCCTGTAAACAGTAATTAACACTAGATTATGTAATGCAAAATTATTTAGTAATTAATGTAATTAACTAATTAATGCAACATCAGGGCAAGGTGATTTATAGATAACGTTTTAAGATTTGTCAGATAAATACATCTCTAATGGCTAAACCTGTCTGTGGATAAAGGAGGGGAAATTAAATAACTCCTGTGCTGCATGGACACACATTGCATTAGTTTTTTAGATTTTCTAAATAAGACAATCATTTAAAGATATTCAAATGCTTATACAAAAGGCTGCATAAAATAAACATAGAGGGTAAAGTATTTGCATATGACTATCGTAAATTCAATGGAATGTATTATCTACATAATTTTAGTTTCATTAATTTAATGTAAGTACAACTTGCTGCATATTTAGTCCATAGACTAAAACAGTCTTCCAGAAGAGATGATGTACAGCCTTCTCCCCCAGATATGACATTGTTACAGTGACCCACATACAAAGAGTATATAGCACTGCTATCCAGCCTTGTCTATGCTTTCAGCAATATAACAGAGCTTTTAAAAACATTTTTGAAAAATTTGACACGGCCAATTCGCCGAACTTCAACAAAAAAATTGATTTGTTCTGAATTTATTAGTCACAAACCATGATAAAATAGATACACCCAGGCGACTCCGCCTAATCATATTCATCCCACTTGGTGGCCAAATCCCAGTGTGAAGGCTTGGAAGTTAAACTGCAGGGATAGTGTATCGCCGTGTACATTACATTTTAGTACACTATTTGGGGGGGAGTACTATCTATCCTTGGGGAGAGAGCGCCTTAGTTGGCGTGAAGAGACTTATAGGCCATACATGCTCCTCTGGAATTCTGGGAAGAAAAGGATGCAAATGAGCTCTTAACAAGCTCTTCCTCTAATGCCACTCGATATATGGCAGCTATCCTATAAGTCAATGTTTGACCCTTTAAATAGGCCTCCCGCAAACATTTTTTGGGGCCACTTTTGACATGGTTACTGCCACTGCTGCAGCCACCATCTCCACTCTGTCATTGGCCCACTTTTGTCACGGTTACTGCACTGCTGCTGCCACCGTCCCCACTCTGTCATGGGGGCACTATCTGATGCACAGTAATTCTGCAGCTAAAAGAAGGGATTAGCTATGAATCTTGATGCCCTGCACAGTGATCTATATGGTGATAAATTACAACTGCCTGTAATACTGATGGCACAGTACCTACAGAATGGATTAACTGTGAATGTGGGTGCATTAGAACGTAATGCAAACTGTGATACCCTCTCCCTGCACTCTCCCTACACTGTCACTGCAGTTTAAGTTCCACGCCTTCACAGTGAGATTGGGCCACCAAATGGAATGCATATGATTAGGCAGAATTAAATTTTTGAAAACTTCGCTCATCTCTAATTGCAATGACTAAAATAGTACTCTTGGTTCATACATCACATGTCCTGAACAGAGATTTATGAAGATGTTATTCACTATCTGCCACCAGCAAAACTATAAAAAAATTTGCTTTTCTCCAAACTGCTTGACCATACAGATTTTACCACACATTGAAACTAATAAATGGGTTCCCTCTAGAGATGAGCGAACATGCTCGTCCGAGCTTGGTGCTCGTTCGAGCATTAGGGTACTCGTAACTGCTCGATGCTCGGACGAGTATCTCGCCATGCTCGAGGAAATGGCAACTTCCGCATCGTGCTTTTTTGGCGCCTAAAAACACAGCCAATCACAAGCCAGGAGACTCTACAGTACACCCAGCATCACGTGGGGCCCTTACATGTCGATAGCAGGGGTTGGCTGGCCTGATCAGGTGACCCTGGAATATACTACCGACTGGCCGCGGCGCTCGGCTCAGATGCCGTCTGGATGTCGTTAGGGATAGAGCTGCTGCCTTTCAGGGACAGTGTTAGGGCCTGCATTTAGTTGTCTGTTAGGCAGGGATCACCCACAAAGAACCCAACAGCCCTTCTAAGGGCTAGAAGACATTTTATTTATTTATTTTTTTGTCACTTGGCTGGCTGGCACTAGTAGTGCAGCTATCGCCATATCTAACCCTGTTTTTTTTTTTTTTGTTCTATCTCAGTGATACAAATCCATTGCACACAGCACTGTGGAACCATTCTGTGTGTCACAGTTCAGCACTGACTCACTCCAATCCATATATACTGTCCAGGTGACACTTTCTGTACGTCACACAATACAACCAAGTCATTTGCTACCAATATCATCTACCGCTTGATCCAGAAAATTCTCTGTGTGACATTTGTCTGGGTCACAGACTAAATAACCACCGTTAACAGGGTGTCAGTCAGTTCTACCATATTTCATGCACGTCACGTTCCCAAAAAAACAAAATATAAAAAAAAAAAATTATTATTTCAGTTGTTTTAGCTCAGTGATACAAATCCATTTTACTCAGCTGCGTGTAACCTTTCTGTGTGTCACAGTTCAACACATTCGCTCCCATCCGTATATACTGTCCAGGTGACACTTTCTGTACGTCACACAATACAACCAAGTCATTTGCTACCAATATCATCTACCGCTTGATCCAGAAAACTCTCTGTGCGACATTTGTCTGGGTCGCAGACTAAATAGCCACCGTTAACAGGGTGTCAGTCAGTCCTACCATAGTTCCTGCACGTTACGTTCCCAAAAAAACAAAATTGTAAAAAAAATATAAAAAAACAAATATAAAAAAAAAATATTTTTTCAGTTGTTTTAGCTCAGTGATACAAATCCATTTTACTCAGCTTTGTGTAACCTTTCTGTGTGTCACAGTTCAGCACATTCGCTCCCATCCGTATATACTGTCCAGGTGACACTTTCTGTACGTCACACAATACAACCAAGTCATTTGCTACCAATATCATCTACCGCTTGATCCAGAAAACTCTCTGTGCGACATTTCTCTGGGTCGCAGACTAAATAGCCACCGTTAAGAGGGTGTCAGTCAGTTCTACCATATTTCCTGCACGTCACGTTCCCAAAAAAACAAAATATAAAAAAAAAAAATTATTATTTCAGTTGTTTTAGCTCAGTGATACAAATCCATTTTACTCAGCTTTGTGTAACCTTTCTGTGTGTCACAGTTCAGCACATTCGCTCCCATCCGTATATACTGTCCAGGTGACACTTTCTGTACGTCACACAATACAACCAAGTCATTTGCTACCAATATCATCTACCGCTTGATCCAGAAAACTCTCTGTGTGACATTTGTCTGGGTCGCAGACTAAATAGCCACCGTTAAGAGGGTGTCAGTCAGTTCTACCATATTTCCTGCACGTCACGTTCCCAAAAAAACAAAATATAAAAAAAAAAAATTATTAGTTCAGTTGTTTTAGCTCAGTGATACAAATCCATTTTACTCAGCTTTGTGTAACCTTTCTGTGTGTCACAGTTCAGCACATTCGCTCCCATCCGTATATACTGTCCAGGTGACACTTTCTGTACGTCACACAATACAACCAAGTCATTTGCTACCAATATCATCTACCGCTTGATCCAGAAAACTCTCTGTGTGACATTTGTCTGGGTCGCAGACTAAATAGCCACCGTTAAGAGGGTGTCAGTCAGTTCTACCATATTTCCTGCACGTCACGTTCCCAAAAAAACAAAATATAAAAAAAAAAAAATTATTAGTTCAGTTGTTTTAGCTCAGTGATACAAATCCATTTTACTCAGCTTTGTGTAACCTTTCTGTGTGTCACAGTTCAGCACATTCGCTCCCATCCGTATATACTGTCCAGGTGACACTTTCTGTACGTCACACAATACAACCAAGTCATTTGCTACCAATATCATCTACCGCTTGATCCAGAAAACTCTCTGTGCGACTTTTCTCTGGGTCGCAGACTAAATAGCCACCGTTAAGAGGGTGTCAGTCAGTTCTACCATATTTCCTGCACGTCACGTTCCCAAAAAAACAAAATATAAAAAAAAAAAATTATTAGTTCAGTTGTTTTAGCTCAGTGATACAAATCCATTTTACTCAGCTTTGTGTAACCTTTCTGTGTGTCACAGTTCAGCACATTCGCTCCCATCCGTATATACTGTCCAGGTGACACTTTCTGTACGTCACACAATACAACCAAGTCATTTGCTACCAATATCATCTACCGCTTGATCCAGAAAACTCTCTGTGCGACTTTTCTCTGGGTCGCAGACTAAATAGCCACCGTTAACAGGGTGTCAGTCAGTTCTACCATATTTCCTGCACGTCACGTTCCCAAAAAAACAAAATATAAAAAAAAAAAATTATTAGTTCAGTTGTTTTAGCTCAGTGATACAAATCCATTTTACTCAGCTTTGTGTAACCTTTCTGTGTGTCACAGTTCAGCACATTCGCTCCCATCCGTATATACTGTCCAGGTGACACTTTCTGTACGTCACTTAATTCTACCAGACTGAACAAGTTTGTGGGTTTCAGTACACCAGGCCCGTTTAATTTTTTTTTTATATCATACACTTATATACAAACAATGTTGAACCCCAGGGCTAAGGGTCGAGGACGAGGGCGTGGGCGTGGGCGTGGGCATTCAATTACTGCAGGGGGCAGAGGCCGTGGTCCTGGCCAGGGTGAGACAGTACCTGCTGATGAGGGAGCTGTGGAACGCCGCAGAGTTACACTCCCTAGCTTCATGTCTCAACTTACAGGGACACGTGGTAGAGGACTGTTGAAACCACAACAGTGCGAACAGCTGATCTCGTGGATTGCGGACAATGCTTCAAGTAATTTGTCCACCAGTCAGTCTTCCACGCAATCCACCCACGTTACCCAAGGGAGCACTCCTCTGGCTCCTCCACCTCAACCTCCTTCCCCCCAGTCTGCCCCCTCCCAGGAAAATTTGGAATGTGATCCGGCATACTCTCAGGAACTGTTTTCTGGACCCTTCCCAGAGTCACAAACCACTTCTCAGGTTGCTGCTGACCTCGTTCCCGATGCCCAAGTTTTCCAACTGTCGCAGTCTGTGGGTGATGATGATGACAATGTTGAGTTAGTGGAAGAAGTTTGTAAAGAGGTGTCAGACGATGAGGAGACACGGTTGTCAGACAGTGGTGAAGTTGTTGTTAGGGGAGGAATTCCGAGGGGGGAGCAGACTGAGGAATCGGAGGATGACGAGGTGACTGACCCAAGCTGGGTTGATATGCCGAGTGAAGACAGTGCTTCTGAGGCGGAGGCGAGTGCTGCACCAGAACAGGTTGTAAGAGGCAGTGGTGTGGCCAGAGGGAGAAGCAGGGCCAGAGCTGGTGCATCAGCAGCAACTGTTTCACGTAGTGAAGCTCCCGTGGCGAGGCCTAGATGTTCGCAAGTCTGGAGGTTCTTTAAAGAAAGTGAGGATGACCGACGGACTGTGGTGTGCAACCTGTGCCACACCAGGATCAGCAGGGGTGCCACCACTACTAGCCTAACCACCACCAGCATGCGCAGGCATATGAGTGCTAAACACCCCACTCAATGGAACCAAGGCCGTTCACCACCTCCTGCGGGTCACACCACTGCTCCTTCCCCTGTGTCACTCGCTGCCTCTGCTAGTCAACCCCCTGCGTCACTCGCTGCCTCTGCTAGTCAACCCCCTGCCCAGGACCCCGGCACGAGCGCCTCCCGCCGGAAAACCACACCTTCGCCTCAACGATCCTCCACAGTGTCCACCAATGTGTCCCAGCGCAGCGTTCAGCTGTCTTTACAGCAGACGCTGGAGCGCAAGAGGAAATACAGTTCCACCCACCCACATGCCCAAGCCCTCAACGTCCACATCTCCAAATTGCTTAGCCTGGAGATGCTGCCCTATAGGCTGGTAGAGACCGAGGCCTTTCGCAATCTCATGGCGGTGGCTGCCCCTCGGTATTCCGTCCCCAGCCGCCACTATTTTTCCCGATGTGCCGTCCCAGCCCTACACCAGCACGTGTCGGAGAACATCATCCGTGCCCTGACCAACGCTGTTTCTGAGAAGGTCCACCTAACCACGGACACGTGGACAAGTGCTGCCGGGCAGGGACACTATATCTCACTGACGGCACATTGGGTTAACTTGGTGGAGGCTGGGACCGAGAATGACCCTGGGGCCGCTCATGTACTGCCCACACCGAGGATTGCGGGGCCTACCTCGGTCACGGTCTCTCAGACGTACTATGCCTCCTCCTCCTCCTCCGACCCCTCCTCCTCCACCGAATTACCATCCGTGGGCACGGCGCCTTCAGTCGGTAGCTCTAGGCGCAGCAGCAGTGCCGTGGGTAAGCGCCAGCAGGCGGTGCTCAAACTGCTGAGCTTAGGTGACAAAAGGCACACCGCCCAAGAGCTGTTACAGGGCATCACGGCGCAGACCGATGTGTGGCTGGCACCGCTGAACCTCAAGCCAGGCATGGTTGTGTGTGACAACGGGCGTAACCTGGTGGCGGCTCTGCAACTCGGCAGACTGACACATGTGCCATGCCTGGCCCACGTGTTCAATCTAATAGTTCAGCGGTTCCTCAAGACATACCCCAATCTGTCTGATTTGCTCACCAAGGTGCGCCGCATCTGTGCGCATTTCCGCAAGTCCACCACAGATGCTGCCACTCTCAGGGCAGCACAGCGCCGCCTACAACTGCCCGCTCACCGACTGTTGTGCGACGTGCCCACGAGATGGAATTCCACATTAAACATGTTATCCAGAGTTTACCAGCAGCGCAGAGCTATTGTAGACTGCCAGATGTCATCTTCCACCAGAACTGGTAGTCAGGTCTCTCAGATTCCTCAAGTCTACAATGAGGAGTGGACGTGGATGTCTGATATCTGCCAGGTGTTGAGCAACTTTGAGGAGTCAACACAGATGGTCAGCGGCGATGCCGCCATTATCAGCCTCACCATCCCGCTGCTTTGCCTGTTGAAAAACTCACTGCTCAGCATCAAGTCGGATGCTTTGCGCTTGTCACAAGAGACGGTGGAGGAAGATACGTCGCTTGATAGCCAGAGCACCCTCCGGTCTGTTTCTCAGCGCCTATCGGAGGAGGGGGATGAGGATGAGGAGGAAGAGGAGGAGAATGTCGGCGAGACAGTAGAGGGTACCAGTGCTCAGTCCTTAACTCTTGAGCGTGTATGGGCTGAAGAGGAGGACTTGGAGGAGGAGGAGGAGGAGGAGGAAATGGAGAGTCAGGTCAGTGAGGAGAGGGAATTCTTGCGTGTTGGGACTCTGGCGCACATGGCAGACTTCATGTTAGGCTGCCTATCCCGTGACCCTCGCGTTAGAAGAATTTTTTCCAACACCGATTACTGGGTGTTCACTCTCCTGGACCCACGGTACAAGCAGAACCTTTCCACTCTCATCCCTGCAGAGGAAAGGAGTATGAGAGTGAATAGGTATCAACAGGCCCTGGTGCACAAGCTGAAACAATTCTTCCCATCTGACGCCGCTAGCGGCAGAGGGCATGGTTCTGTGGGCCAAGTAGCGGGGGAGAGGAGGCGAGCAGGCAGCTTGTCCAGCACTGGCAGGGGAACGCTCTCCAAGGCCTTTGCCAGTTTTATGTCACCCCAGCAAGACACTGTCACCTGTCCCCAGTCTAGGCAGAGTAGGGGGGAGCTGTACAGAAAGATGGTGAGGGAGTACCTAGCTGACCATACCAACGTCCGTAGCGATCACTCTGCTCCATACAACTACTGGGTTTCAAAGCTGGACACGTGGCCTGAACTGGCGCTGTATGCCTTGGAGGTGCTGGCCTGCCCTGCCGCTAGGTGCTGTCAGAGCGGGTATTCAGTGCAGCTGGTGGCGTCATCACCGATAAGCGTACACGCCTGTCAACTGACAGCGCTGACAGGCTGACGCTTATTAAAATGAACAAAGCCTGGATTTCACCGGAATTCAAATCTCCTCCGGGGGAAAGCAGCTAAAGATTTAAATAACTTATGTATCCGATTCCTCTTCTCTACTCCTCTTCTCTACTCCTCCTCCTCCATATCGTCTTTGCCTAACGCTGACCCAAAAAACGCCATTTTTTAGAGGTCCAACTGGCACTCTTTTAGCACAATTTTTCAGGAGGGCCCCATACAGGCCCTCTCTTCAAACAATTTTTCAGGAGGGCCCCCTACAGGCCCTCTATTCAAACAATTTTTCAAGAGGTCCACCTACAGGCCCTCTATTCAAACAATTTTTACAGAGGTCTACCTACAGGCCCTCTCTTCAAACAATTTTTCAGGAGGGCCCCCTACAGACACCCTCTATTCAAACAGTTTTTCCAGAGGTCCACCTACAGGCCCTCTCTTCAAACAATTTTTCAGGAGGGCCCCCTACAGGCCCTCTATTCAAACAATTTTTCCAGAGGTCCACCTACAGGCCCTCTCTTCAAACAATTTTTCAGGAGGGCCCCCTATAGGCCCTCTATTCAAACAATTTTTTCAGAGGTCCACCTACAGGCCCTCTCTTCAAACAATTTTTCAGGAGGGCCCCCTACAGGCCCTCTATTCAAACAATTTTTCCAGAGGTCCACCTATAGGCCCTCTGTCCAAACAATTTTAACGGAGGTCCACCTACAGGCCCTCTCTCTCTCCAAACAATTGTTCCGGAGGTCCACCTACAGGCCCTCTCTCCAAACAATTTTTCCGGAGGTCCACCTATAGGCCCTCTCTCCAAACAATTGACGTCTTTTTCCTATCTTTCTCTCTCTCCAAACTATTTTTCCGGATAGCTGCCATATACGGTATTAAACTGAGAAGAATACGGAGAACACATGCTACACTTGATCAAGTTCATAATTTACGACTGTACCGGTTAAAGCAACAGTTTTCCCAAATCCAGTCCGGCTGTTGTCACCACCACACACGCTAGCCCAGGGGGCACTCCTCTGGCTCTTCCAGCGAAACCTCCTTCCCCCCAGCCTGCCCCCCACCTACAGGCCCTCTCTCCAAACAATTGACGTCTTTTTCCTATCTTTCTCTCTCTCCAAACTATTTTTCCGGATAGCTGCCATATACGGTATTAAACTGAGAAGAATACAGAGAACACATGCTACACTTGATCAAGTTCATAATTTACGACTGTACCGGTTGATGCAACAGTTTTCAAAAATCCATTCTGGCTGTTGTCACCACCACACACGCTAGCCCAGGGGGCACTCCTCTGGCTCTTCCAGCGAAACCTCCTTGCCCCAGCCTGCCCCCCCCACCTACAGGCCCACTCTACAAACAATTTAGCCGGATAGGGGACGTATCAGAAGTTGCACTCATGTTTGTTTTTGTTCTTCTTTTATCTGCCTCCTGACCTGTGATAGGCAGAGCATGGACACGTCCCCTTAGCTGCAGTGGGAAAAACACTCCCCTGGCCAGAGCAAGCTCTTTTTCCGTTTTCCGTGTTCGAAAAATCCATTAAATATAGGGTCCCAAGATAGGGGACGTATACGGTATTAAACTGAGAAGAATCGATACTGCACCGGCTGATGCTAGAGCATTTCCAAATGCATTCCGGCTGTTGTCACCACCACACACGCTAGCCCAGGGGGCACTCCTCTGGCTCTTCCAGCGAAACCTCCTTGCCCCAGCCTGCCCCCCCCCACCTACAGGCCCACTCTACAAACAATTTAGCCGGATAGGGGACGTATCAGAAGTTGCACTCATGTTTGTTTTTGTTCTTCTTTTATCTGCCTCCTGACCTGTGTGATAGGCAGAGCATGGACACGTCCCCTTAGCTGCAGTGGGAAAAACACTCCCCTGGCCAGAGCAAGCTCTTTTTCCGTTTTCCGTGTTCGAAAAATCCATTAAATATAGGGTCCCAAGATAGGGGACGTATACGGTATTAAACTGAGAAGAATCGATACCATACGGGTTAAAGCAACAGTTTTCCCAAATCCAGTCCGGCTGTTGTCACCACCACACACGCTAGCCCAGGGGGCACTCCTCTGGCTCTTCCAGCGAAACCTCCTTCCCCCCCACCTACATGCCCTCTCTCCAAACAATTTTCCCAGGTAGGGGGACGTATTAGATATTGTACTGATTTTGAATTGCCTCCTGCGATAGATGGGAATCGAACCCGCATCAACTGCTTGGGAAGTAGCTATGCTCACCACTATACCACCAGCAGGCACAGCAACTGATAAGAACAGATACTAAACTTGATTTTAGCTGCAGTGCCAGCATGAGTAGTGGTGTCACCTGCAGGCGGTGATGGACCTTCGTTGCACCTAGTTGGGTGCTTCCCTAACATGTGATGGGCATGTGCCTCGCCTTTCTTGGTCTGGGTGAGCACAATTGCCATGAGGGTAACCACCAGGCTGTTGCCTGAGAATTTGGGGTAATGGTGGGATTAGGCAGCCTCAGAGGCATCCATGCATGCTGCCCCTGCTGTTTCCTGTCCATTTCCGTGGTGTTTCCATCATTTTCTGATGTTTCCAGGTTTTCACCCAGCCTTCCCTAGGCAGAGCCTTGGTCCCCCGCAAAAATGCTCGAGTCTCCCATTGACTTCAATGGGGTTCGTTATTCGAAACGAGCACCCGAGCATCGGGAAAAGTTCGACTCGAATAACGAGCACCCGAGCATTTTAGTGCTCGCTCATCTCTAGTTCCCTCATCTCTAATTGAATCATAGATAAGACAGAAGACATTTTTTTCTATGGAACAAGCAACCTTATTGATTTACATCGAACTTTTAGAAATTCCAAATTATTTATGCTTAGATAGTTGAAGAAGCTACAGGTGTTCATATCATACACTTCTATGCTTCCTTCAGTGCTATCCTCAATAAAGTAGAAAAGCTGTGACTTCGGGAGGTGTTACACAGGAGTCAAGGATAAAATTCTCTATATCCTCTCAAAGAAAAGCAGCAAAATGCATCATTCTTACACTTATTTGTTAGATATCCAAGTAATTATTCCAAGTGTGAGAAAGTCTCTTGAAATAATTTTTGTAATAAAAGACTTAAGATACAGCGCTAGGAATATTCTCAATATTCACTATGACCTGTCTCTTATAGTCATGATGCAACCATTCAGTTTTTTCTTTGAGGTTATTTTGTAAATGCATAGAAATAATAGAAAAGCAACATATAATCTCAAAAATATTCTGTATTTTAAGTTTCTAAAATGAGATAATTGCATTTCATTTGAGTTCTGGATAAAACCCCAGTGCTGCAAAAAGCATGGAAAACCTTTTAGAGGCTTTTTATCATTCCATGCTTTTTCTGTGTGAGGCTAATTTGCTAGTATTTGTGCAGACTTTAACTAGGTGAGAAAAGGGAAAGAATATGTTGTCAGCATTATTAAGAAGATTGATGATTAGTCACACACTTGAAGGCAAGTTTCCTGCCAGGCACTACTCCTCTCATTAGTCAGACTGAGAGCCGGTAGAGTTCCTGCTGCCAAGCAGCTGAGCAATAGCTTTTAAGATAGGACAACCTATGTACTGGTGTGTTCTGTCACACCTTCTCTAAGAGGCACCATTTACAGCACACATTCCTGGTTTGACAGGAGCTTGGCGATATGTTTATTTTCTTCTGATGTTCTTCTAATGAAAAATTACTGGTATATAGGCCCATCATTTCTGTTCTGTTATCTCCTTCCTGTTCTAAGGCGGTCTATTGGAAAACTCTAAATTCAAATAGTTTTGGCTTACGGCAAACATGCTTCTACCATTAAAATGTTCATATGTGTTTCAATATTGCTTGCAGAAGTTTATTAAATTTAATTTCTTGAGGGTCCAATGTCAATAGTAGACCCATTGGTGGTCAGATGAAGTACAAAATCCTTGGATACAGCTTGAAAAATCATCTTCAGGCAAAGGCTGAACACTAAAGCAAATAAAACAGATCCTGATCTTCTCAATAGTTGGCCTTCCTGTTCCTGATTTTAAAGATCGGTGGACATGTAATGAGATCAGTGTCTGGAGAGAACTCCATAATAAAGACCATCTAAAGGGATTGTCCAGCAGTGATCTACCACACAGCTGAGACCAGTCATTGGCTGCAGCAGTGCACCTGACACTATCTGGAAGTTTACAGGGCAGTAACTGGAAATCTAGTGAAGGCAGACCAGGAACCACTTCCAAATGGAGCAGTGGGGAACAGGTAAGCATAGGACCTGTCTTAACAGGTCCTACTGGATGGGGGTTGGTGGGGGATTTAAAAAACAATCCTGGACAAACCTATTAAGTTATCAGACTTTAATATGCCATAATTAGACTTGGCTCTGTATTGGAAATTCAGGACCTAGATGAAAAAAGGGAGTTGTGACTTGGTAGATACTTGTTTCAAGTTTGAAGGAAGTGAGAAGAAATTAGATTGATGATATACCAAGTACGCCTGAGTTAGCTCTCCTAAGTATGAAAATGAATCAAATACGGTACGATTGGAAACATGATAGGTGATAAGTCATTTTCTGGATGCCGCATGTATGGATTTCGTAGAGTTAACACTTACACTCTTAACTCAAATTTCTTAAGTCATTGTGATATCTCAAAACAAAAACCATTGAAAAGTAATTGATCGTGTTGAATGAACACAACTAGTTTAGTTAAAATCTAGTTAAGTATGTGTATTAACTCTACTACATTTGTAATTTGATATTAACAATGCCTGGTTTTTCATCTAAAAAAGTCACAAAATGTGTTTTTGTGACTTTTTGCCGGTATTTGCGTCTTTTCGCCAATTACACATGAGTTCGATTTTCTAGATGAGAACTAGAGATGAGTGAAGTTTTGAAAAATATGATTTGGCAACTTTGTCAAAGTTTAATAAGAAATTTGATTACTTACAAATTAATTTGTCGCAAATGACTATAAATCAGGTATACCCAGGCCAATCTGCCTAAAAGTAAAAGTGGCCTGTAAATTAGACTTGCCTATAATACTGATTGCACAGTAACTCTACAGCTAACAGAATGGGTTAGCTATGACTCTTGGTGCGCTGCACAGTTATGTACACAGCTGTAAATTGTAGCAGAGTCTGTAGTTCAGTAGTCTTCTACGCTCTCCCTCCACTCTCCCTCTCCAGTATTATCCTACACTCTCTGCTAACAGTTTGCAGAAACACTGTACCTAGTGCATGAGCATCTTGTCACTCACAGGAAAATTATGGTGACCAAGTGGGATCAGGGTTTTATAGGGCTCTGCCTAGTTGTGACATCACCGGCGGATGGCAACCTCTGGAATGGCTGGCTGCATGGCATTATGGCTGATTTCACGATCCTGGGCTTGTATGTAGATTCATTACAAATCTTACAAATTTCCTACTCTGAAGCGAATCCGGATTTTTTCTGATTCGCTTCATATTATTCATAAATGTTCTTAAAAATTTGAACGCTACGTACGCTACGTATGCTACATACCTATTCTTCTTGCCCCCCCCCCTGGCCCCCAGAAGCGGGAAAACGACGATATGCCCCACGCAAGAGCGGGAAAGTGAACATACGCCTCCCTCAGAAGCGGGAAAAACCAGCCCGGCCCACCGGGAACTAACTATTTGCACGTATAGGGAGTGAAAACTCCTCCCTCATTACTCCGCCCTTCTCTCCAGTTTAAGCCAGCGGTGAACAAGATACCACAGCATTGTGAAACAACGGCGACCAAAGTGAGGGGAGACGGTGTTTGGTAAGGAGTACCCCGAACCACCGCCTGCTCCAAAGATCAGAGCATCACAATTGTGCAAGACACTCTCACCGGCTCCTAACTCGATGTTCGCCTTGCCGGCTGATGCTGCGGAGGTGGCTGGAGCGTTCACTTCGCCGCGGAGGAAGAGAGCACCAACAACACCTTCCATGAATCCCATTGTGCTTGGATCAGTGACGGCCCATGACCAGACCATATGGGACTACAAGAATGCGGTGGAGGACTGGGTCATCCAAGTACTTGACCATCCGAGGCCGGGAGACCCTACACTGGAGCGGCGTAAGGGAACCGTCCTATGGTTTTCAGTGGAGCAAGGCTGTGGCTTCCTGGCGGATGACAAGGAGAGCAAGGAGTACTTTGTGGGCCGCAGGTCAGTGAAACAGTCATACCTGTCCCAACCCCGTCACAGCCTGTACGTGGGGGATCAGGTGGAATATACCCCCATGGCATCCCTGAAAGGCTCCTTTGCTACCGGAGTAACGTTATTATCAAAGCCCTTGGTAACAGCATCACCAGAAGTTTGGTCGGAGGAACCACCAGGCGAAGGAAGCGTGATCCATCAGTACCAACTACCCTGGAAAATGAAGTCAGCAGCAGCCTGGGGAGCTGGCGCTTCTTCCCTGGGTGCAACCTTGCCTCAACCGCTGCAGCCAGAAGTCCTTACCCCTGCTGTCCCGGCAGGAGTATCCGGAAAAGTGAAGGCGCAAGTGGCTGCAGCTCTCACGAGTGTGACCACCACCCGGACCCGGTCAAGTCCGACTTCTGGAAGAAGAGGGCAATGGAACTCCACCATGGCAGCCAGCTTGGCCTACAGGAGGCAGGAGCGTCCTCTGATGTCATTAAGCAGCAGTTCCAGCGAGGAGGACTTCATCTGAGGAACCCTTCTACTGGCTGATTTAAAGGACACCTCTGGACTTATAGGAGCCACAACATGGACTGCACCTAACGGGTGAGAGCTAGTTGGCACTTGCTTTTAGTTTATGTTGTTTTTTATTGCCCCCTGTTTGACTCTCACCCAGATGGACATGGCTTGTCAGGACTCCCCCCCCCCCCATATTCTACAGAAAATTCCCAGTTGCGCCTAAGCGAGCCTATTTTCCTTTTCCCCCCCTTCTCAAGTTATTTGGGAGCCCCCCTGCAAAAATGGTTCTCTATTTGCTGCTATTTTATATCATATTATTTTTTAATGCAAATTCAACTGAATAAATTCGTATTAAGAACGAATCTTGAAATTCATCGATTATTCGCCGAAGTGAATTTTGGATGATTCTCTCATCTAGTAACATAACATAGTAACATAGTTTATAAGGCCAAAAAAAGACATCTGTCCATCCAGTTTGGCCTGTTTTCCTACAAGTTGATCCAGAGGAAGGCAAAAAAACCCTGTGAGGTAGAAGCCAATTTTCCCCACTTTAGGGGAAAAAAATTCCTTCCTGACTCCCGACTAGTAACTATAACCTGTAATATCATTACCCTCTCTAATCTGAATAAATGATTATGGTTATTTTAAGGATATTACAAACTAGCCTAGAGGTCATATTTCTTTTTTACTTACAGCCTTCTCCAATTCCCCCCCCCTTTCCATTATTTTTCCCATCTTTTTAGTTCCTTCATCATTTTCATTTATCATTTTCTTACCTTGGTGGTGTGTGGTCTGAAATTTCTTATTTCTTGATCAATATGTTTTCTATGATGTTTTGTACAGTTAAAAAAATATATGGTTGGCTGGAAGTCTTCTGCAGTCCACATATATTCTTTCTATGACTGTCCTGGTTTGCAGCGCACTATTGTGTAATCCCTAAGAAAACCTGGCCTGATGTCTGGGACCACTAGGTTTGATCCTGAGGCTGGCCCAGGCTTGTGATCTTGTTGCATGTTCTCTATACTTGTCAAGCCAAGGGTGGAGTTGACAAGGAGCCAAAACTCATACACCTGGAGCTAGCCTTGTTGTCTCCAATGTCTCCAAGAACTGCTTGTTCTGTCTCCTTGATAATGATTCTCTTTTTGTATATGGCTATGAAAGAATTTCTATCTTAACCCCTTAGTGACCACTAATATGCCTTTTTATGGCACCCCAGTCTAATTGCTGCACAGGTGCAGTGGACAGTGGGGCTTGGCTCTAACATTAGAGCCATGCTTCTGCTATAATAGCCCAGATTGGCAAGAGTGTGAATCTGGGCCATTTAATGCTCGGAGCATGTAAGCGGTTACAGAGGGATTGGACTTCCTCTGCCTCCCATCAGCATTCTATGAATGATATTGTGGGGTGTCAATGTATGTGCATGCAGGCCAGGGGCTAGTGAAGGCCCCCGGCCTGCCACTGAATGTCCCAGCAGGCCGTGCCTCTCTGGCTTAGCCTTGTGGTGAATGTCAATACAGCACTGACATTAAAATACATTGCACTACAGGAATTGTGCAATGTATTTTAGAAGTGATCAAAAGATTGTCTACTGTAGTTCCCTTGTGGGACTATTAAATGATTTAAAAAAAGTAAAAATTAACTTATTAAAGGGGTTGTCACACTTCAGCAAGTGGCATTTATTATGTAAAGAAAAGTTAATACAAGACATTTACTAATGTATTGTGGTTGTCAATATTGCTTCCTTTGTTGGCTAGACTGATTTTTCCAATACATTATACACTTCTTGGTTCCATGGTTACGACCACCCTTCAATCCTGCATTGGTGGCCGTGCTTGCAGCTGTAGAAAAAAAACACTGGCCTCTCTGGCCGGGACCACAGAATCGCACATACTGTTGGCGGTCACTTTTTCCTATAGCGTGAAAACACGGCCACTGATACTGGATTGCAGGGTGGCCATAACCATGGAACCAAGAAGTGTATAATGTATTGGAAAAATCAGTCTAGCCAACAAAGGAAGCAATATGGACAACCACAATACATTAGTAAATGTCTTGTATTAACTTTTCTTTACATAATAAATGCCACTTTCTGAAGTGTGACAAACCCTTTATATAAAAAAAATCCAAGTAAAAAAATATATATATTGAAAAAATAACATCTCTGCCACATATAATGTAATTTATCACATATTGTGAACACCATAAAAAAGGTAAAATTGCTGCTTTTTGCTTTTTTAATGAAAAAATAATAATCACTTGGTCATTAAGGCCCAAAACAGGCTGGTCACTAAGGGTTAAATGGAAGTTGTTTGACACCATAGGTAAAACATTATCAGACCAACAATCCAACATGCTGAAATGGGTTAACTTACACCCACTCAGCAGAATCCTTTGACAAATAAACTTCACCAATAACAGATGCAGTGGATTTTCCACACAATTTACCTACTGTATAACTGGAATATTAATAAAATGGTCATCCGGGATTAGGAAAAATTTGTACGCAAGCAGGGATTGGCATAAAATAACAAAATAAGGCTACTTCCACACTAGCGTTAGTACGGATCTGGCGGGTCCCTTCACCCGCCGGATCCGTACTGAGTAATACAACCTTGTGGATCCATAATTCCGGATCCGGTTGTATTAGCGTTTAAACGGATCCGGAATAACCTCTATTGAAAGTCAATGGAGGACGGATCCGTTTACAAGTGTGTCCACACCAAACGGATCTGTCCCCATTGACTTGCATTGGAGGTCATTCCGGATCCGTTTAGGTGCGGATAACTAGTACGGAGAGCAAACCGCAACATGTTGTCGTTTGCTCTCCGGTCTGAAGACTGAACGGAATGCTTTCAGGAGCATTCCGTTGTCTTCAGTTCAGTTTTGTCCCCATTGACAATGAATGGGGACAAAACGGAAGCGTTTTATTCCGGTATTGAGCCCCTATGACGGAGCTCAATACCGGAATTCCATAACGCTAGTGTGAAAGTAGCCTAAGCAATACTTGAATTGACTGTCATGACAGCGCTGCTGTTTTAGTCATTTCCACTGGTCTTTGTTTAAAGGGCTGCATGTAAGGCGCGGGCACCGACGCCGTGCACGCGCGCGCTTGCAGTCTAATTACGACACTGTCGCTTTAAGACACTTTGTTTTGGTTCAGACACAGGAAGTGGTGATAAGCTCCGACCTTGACCCTGCCTGTGATGTCACTTCCGCCAGGAGGTGATCATGTGCCCATACTTCGAGGCTACAGATGATGTCACATCCGCCAGTCCTGCACAGGAAGCACCGCCCTGTTAATTGGTTGCTTCACTATAAAAACCCCTCAGTATTGGCAGCAGGCGCCGGTGCCTTGTTGTTGCTTTGCTAAAGCTAGAGTCCCGGTCGCTCTGCTTCGTAACTAGGACCTTGGTTGCACATTAGGTGTAGTCTGTGGTCTAGGCAGGAGTTGTGTGGGTTCCAGTCTATGTTCCACTATCCTAGTGTGCGCCAGTGTGTGTGTTTGGAGGCCACATTGTGTGTTGGGCTGCAACCTCCTTCGGGAGGCGCGGAACTCGGCACACGTGGTCCGATTGAGAGCTGGGTATCCTGTGTTGGTCCCAGACTTGAGCGCATTGAGTGCTTGTGCGCATTTGCCTTCCGGGCATTGGGGCTCATCCCCTATCCTCCTTCGGGAGCTTACAATTGTGTGCGAGTACACACGTGCCCTTCGGGCATTGGGTCTCATCCCCTATGCTCCTTCGGGAGCTTACAATTGTGTGCTAGTGCACACGTGCCCTTCGGGCATTGGGGCTCATCCCCTGTCCTCCTTCGGGAGCTTGCCTTTCCGGCTGCTTGGTTCCTGGGTTGCCCTGCTCGGGTGACTCAGGATCTGAGTCCAGTGATCCCCGGTGGCTCTGTCTCAGGACAGAGTCACTTTATTATTTAAAAAGGGCTCCTTGGCCTAACAGTAGGCACCGGCCAGGGATCCGCCGGTGCTATGTCTCTGACTCCCTCCATGCAGGCGTACGTCAAGCAATGGGAACAACGCATGCAGGAGATGGAGCAACGTGCTGCCACCATCTCGGCGTCTAGCACGGAATTGCTGTCCACCTTAGACGGTCGGTTGCAGGCCGTGGAGCAGCAGGCTGCCGCTACTTCCCACTCCGCTGCTGCTTCGGTATGTCCGCAACATTCACCGACCGCCTAAGTTACCTCTGCCCGAACGTTTCCGTGGGGAACAGCAGGAGTGTCGGGGATTCTTAAGTCAGTGCCTGATCCACTTTCAGTTGAACCCGGACAGTTTTTTGGATGACCACACCAAAGTGGCATTCATAATATCCCTCTTGTCTGGGCAGGCACTGGCTTGGGCTACCCCTCTATGGGAGAGAGGTGATCCTTGTGTGGGCTCCCTACCCCTCTTTTTGTCCTGCTTTAGGGAGGTATTTCAGGGACCTGATCCTTTGGTTACCGCCAGCTCCTGTCTTCTGGAGCTACGCCAGGGAACGGACTCGGTTTCTCAATACGCCATCCGTTTCCGAACCCTGGCGTCCGAGTTGGCATGGCAAGATGCTCCCTTGCTAGCGATTTTCTCCGCCGGCTTAAGTCCGTCCATCAAAGACGAGCTGGCAGGTAGAGAGAGACCAGGTACTCTTCGTGGTCTCATCGATCTGGCCATTAGGATTGACCGCCGTCTGTCTGAACGCCGTCTCGAGCAAGCTACTGAGCGGAGACGGGGTCGGCTAGCTCCGGTATTTTCCAGGCCTGTGGTTCCACCTGAAGAACCTATGGAGATAGACAGACTCGGTCCCCGCAGGTCTGGGGTGGTTTGCTATTCTTGTAAAAAACCAGGCCACATTGCTCCCCATTGTCCTCAGAAGTCGGGAAACGGGCGCACCTAGGGTCAGTGGGAGGTATTCCCCTAGGTGAGATCGTACAAACCTCCACAAAATGCACACTTCCCGTCTTTATCAGGGTAGATGGTAAGATCACGCCAACCAGAGCCTTTATTGATTCCGGTGCTTCTGGTAATTTTATTTCACGTAAGTGGACCCAGAAGCTCGGAATTCCTATCAAACCTCTGGCCACCAGTATGAACATCACTGTGGTGGACGGTTCCAAATTAGGCAGGTGCATCACACACCGCACAGTTCCTGTCGAGATCCAGATAGGAGCCTTACATAAAGAGACCATTTCACTCCTAGTGTTACCTCAGTCTGTGGACCCAATCCTCTTGGGCCTTCCATGGCTGAGACTACACGCTCCCACACTGGATTGGACCACCGGTGAGGTCAAACAGTGGGGTCCTTACTGTCAGGACAAGTGCATGACGAGGGTGATCTCTGTAGAGACACCGCCCCTTCCAGCTGAGCTTCAGGGGTTACCTGCGCAATACGCGGCTTTTGCTGACGTCTTCTGTAAGAAGGGGGCAGACACTCTACCCATACATCGTCCCTACGACTGTGCCATCGAGTTGGTACCGGGGTCTACTCCGCCCCATGGTAGAGTGTACCCTCTGTCTGTACCGGAGACCGAAGCTATGTCAGCCTATATTAAAGAGAACCTTGAGAAGGGGTTCATACGAAAATCCAGTTCCCCTGCTGGGGCTGGTTTCTTTTTCGTTTCTAAAAAAGATGGGTCCTTGCGACCGTGTATTGACTATAGGGGTCTTAACGACATCACTGTAAAAAATAAATACCCGCTTCCTCTCATCTCCGAATTATTTGATCGGTTTCAGGGCGCAACGGTCTTTTCCAAACTAGACCTGCGCGAGGCATATAACCTGATCCGTATTCGGGAGGGTGATGAGTGGAAAACCGCATTTAACACCAGAGACGGTCATTATGAATACCTGGTTATGCCCTTTGGCCTCTGTAATGCCCCAGCGGTGTTTCAGGACTTCCTGAACGACATATTTAGGGATCTCTTGACTACCGCTGTGGTGGTCTACTTGGACGACATTCTGGTGTTTTCTCGCGACTTATCTACCCACAGGCGCATGGTGAAGGAGGTGTTGCACCGCCTTCGGATTAACCATTTGTACGCCAAATTAGAGAAGTGCGAGTTCGAGAAGACCCAGTTGGCCTTTCTTGGCTACATAGTTTCCGCACAGGGGCTTCAAATGGACCCCGATAAATTTAGGTCCATCATGGCTTGGCCCAAACCGCAGTCTTTAAAGGCGGTCCAGAGGTTTCTGGGGTTTGCCAATTATTATAGGAAGTTCATTCCCCATTTCTCTTCTCTGGTGGCCCCTCTCACTGCATTGACTCGCAAAGGGGCTAATCCTAGTAAATGGTCGTCGGAGGCGGAGCATGCCTTCATTGCGCTGAAGGAGGCCTTCCTATCGGCCACAGTGATTCATCGCCCAGACCCCCAATGCCCCTTCTTCGTGGAGGTGGATGCGTCATCGGTAGGGGCTGGAGCTTTTCTCTACCAAAAGGATGGCAAAGGGACTAAACTGTCCTGTGATTTTTTCTCCAAGGCCTTTAATCCTGCTGAGCGGAATTATTGCATAGGAGATCGGGAACTACTGGCCATCAAACTGGCTTTAGAGGAGTGGAGACATCTCCTGGAGGGGGCCAGGTTTCCCGTTGTGATCTTCACCGATCACAAGAATCTTTTGTATCTCCAATCTGCTCAGAGGCTTAACGCTCGACAGGCGAGATGGGCTCTTTTCTTTTCTCGTTTTAATTTTGTTTTACACTTTGTGAACGGGGACAAGAATGTCAGAGCGGATGCTTTGTCCCGCTCTTTTGATGCCCATGGTACTGAGCCTGAGGTTCGTCCCATCATTCCTGCAGAAAAGCTTCTACCTGTGAACCCTATTGGTCTGCGCCAGCTGCCTCCGGGTAAGACGTATGTGTCACCCGCTCGCAGAGAGGAGATCCTCTCTTGGGGTCATAACTCTCGTCTGGCTGGACACCCGGGTCCCAAAAGAACGATGGAATTAATTTCTCGGCACTATTGGTGGCCAGGTCTCAGTCGGGATGTTCGGGCTTTTACCCTGGGGTGCACCACCTGTGCCCGTAATAAGCCGGTCCGCCAGAGACCTTCGGGCTTGTTGATGCCGCTGCAAGTCCCTGAGAGTCCCTGGCAGGACATCGCCATGGACTTCGTGACGGGGCTCCCTTCCTCGGAAGGAAATACCGTGGTCTGGATCGTTACTGATCTATTCTCCCACGTATGCCACTTTGTTGCGCTGCCAGGGTTGCCTTCTGCGCCTCACTTGGCGGAATTATTTTTTCGCCACATCTTTCGGTTGCATGGGTTACCGAGGCGAATTATTTCCGACAGAGGTCCTCAGTTTGCAGCTAGGTTTTGGAGGGAGCTGTGCCATCTACTGGGGGTTGATGTGGATCTTTCTTCGGCTTTTCACCCTCAAACTAATGGCTTGGCAGAAAGACTCAACCAATCCCTCCAAATTTACTTGCGACATTTTATTTCCGCAAGGCACGACAACTGGTCTGAGCTGTTGGCCTGGGCAGAGTTTGCAGTAAATAATTCTGTGTCCGATGCTGTGGGGAAAACCCCCTTCTTTGTCCAGAATGGACAACACCCCCGCCTTCCTCTTCCTTTACCCGTCACGGCAGAGATGCCCGCTGTTGCGGATTTCGCCGCACATCTGCGAGATGTCTGGCAACAGACCCAGTCCTCCTTGGCTGCTTCCAAGACCAAAATGAAGCATCATGCTGATCGCAGACGTTCCAGCGGTCCGGAGTTCGCGCCTGGAGATCTGGTCTGGCTTTCCTCAAAATACATTCGGCTCCGAGTGGCGTCTTTGAAATTTGCGCCCCGTTTTCTCGGTCCTTTTCGGGTACTGTCCCGAATTAACCCAGTCACCTATCGTATTAAACTGCCTCTGTCATGGAGAGTCGTAAATTCCTTTCATGTCTCTCTTCTCAAACCTGTACGGCTGAATAGGTTCTCTCCTCCTTTACAAGAGGAGCCAGAAACCGTTGAGGCCGAGTACGAGGTACGGGAGATCCTTGACTCTAGGACTATACGAGGTGTCACATCCTATCTGGTGGACTGGGTGGGATTCGGTCCTGAAGAACGGACCTGGGAGCCAGAGGATAATTTGAATGCCCCAGATCTGATTGCGGCCTTTTGGAGGAGGAGGGGGGGCCCTGAGGGGGGGGTACTGTAAGGCGCGGGCACCGACGCCGTGCACGCGCGCGCTTGCAGTCTAATTACGACACTGTCGCTTTAAGACACTTTGTTTTGGTTCAGACACAGGAAGTGGTCATAAGCTCCGACCTTGACCCTGCCTGTGATGTCACTTCCGCCAGGAGGTGATCATGTGCCCATACTTCGAGGCTACAGATGATGTCACATCCGCCAGTCCTGCACAGGAAGCACCGCCCTGTTAATTGGTTGCTTCACTATAAAAACCCCTCAGTATTGGCAGCAGGCGCCGGTGCCTTGTTGTTGCTTTGCTAAAGCTAGAGTCCCGGTCGCTCTGCTTCGTAACTAGGACCTTGGTTGCACATTAGGTGTAGTCTGTGGTCTAGGCAGGAGTTGTGTGGGTTCCAGTCTATGTTCCACTATCCTAGTGTGCGCCAGTGTGTGTGTTTGGAGGCCACATTGTGTGTTGGGCTGCAACCTCCTTCGGGAGGCGCGGAACTCGGCACACGTGGTCCGATTGAGAGCTGGGTATCCTGTGCTGGTCCCAGACTTGAGCACATTGAGTGCTTGTGCGCATTTGCCTTCCGGGCATTGGGGCTCATCCCCTATCCTCCTTCGGGAGCTTACAATTGTGTGCGAGTACACACGTGCCCTTCAGGCATTGGGGCTCATCCCCTATCCTCCTTCGGGAGCTTACAATTGTGTGCTAGTGCACACGTGCCCTTCGGGCATTGGGGCTCATCCCCTGTCCTCCTTCGGGAGCTTGCCTTTCCGGCTGCTTGGTTCCTGGGTTGCCCTGCTCGGGTGACTCAGGATCTGAGTCCAGTGATCCCCGGTGGCTCTGTCTCAGGACAGAGTCACTTTATTATTTAAAAAGGGCTCCTTGGCCTAACACTGCATGTCTACAACACATGGCCACTGCATAAAGGTACCGTGACTGACACTAGTGGTCCTTCTCCTGAAAAGGTATTTAAAGTGAAGGCAGTCAGTGTCTATATATCAATATCACATCTTTGTGATTTAGTTTTTTGCATAGTGAGAACAGAACTGGGTTTGCACTCAATCTTTATGATGTTGCTGCCTGTCACTGGTTCAGTACAGTCCACTTGTTCTGAAATTGCATGAATATTGTTATTACTTCTTTAAAAAAAAATCATTTTTGCTGTATCTCCAGAAATATCTGGTTATCTTGATATCCAGAAAAAAAAACATGCCAGGAATTAGCTTTTGATTTAGTATGCAAATGCACTCTTTAATTAGCTTGTTTAATCATGTCACTAATTAAATGCATGAAGTGATACAGCTAAATATCGTGCTAGCCGAAGAGCAGGATTTGAAAGCAAGGTGGGTGAGTGATAATTAATAAGATTACAAAACAATGGCAGCTTAGTGCTCAATAATCACCATTAATATCTATTCTAATTGGTTTTTGGATCAGACTTGTAAATCCAGACATATGTATATAAACACATGGTGAATGGTCTTAATGCCGTCAGTGCATTTTACATGCACTATATGGAGAAAAATATTGTGGCACTTCTCTTAATAACTGAAATCAGGTGTTTCAGTCCCATTGCAACAGGTGTATAAAATCCAGTCCCTAGTCATGCAGTCTGCATTTAAAAGCATGAGAGAATGGCTCATTCTAAAGCTCTCACTGAATTTAAGCATGATATTTTAATGGGAGGCCATTGTTGCAACAAGTCAGTTTGTGGCCTTTCTTCCCTCCTAAATAGACCAGCATCAACTGTGAGTGGTATTATTGCAAAGTGAAAGTATTTAGGAACCAAAGCAACTCATCCATGAAGTGGAGACCACGTAAAGTGGGGTCACAGAGTCCTGAAGGGGGAGTCATTTATGAAGCTGAAATACGCCTTTATTAGGTGTATTTCATGCGTAGATTGCTGGGCAACTGTTCAGCGGGGAAGGGGATGGGCCAGCATGCACGTCAACAAAGGAAGCAATATATAATAAATGACCCCTATTGTATGTAAAAGTCACCAATGCTTTGCTGACTCAATATATACAGAGTCCAAACCTCCTCTGTTATTAACCCTTTCTACCCCAGAGGTTTTTTCGGTTTTGCGTTTTCGTTTTGCGCTCCCTGCCTTGATACAGCCATAACTTTTTTATTTTTCTATTCACATAGCTGTATGATGGCTTGTTTTTTGCGGGACAATTTGTACTTTCCAACGCCACCATTTAATATTGCATATGGTGTAGTCGGAAGTGGGAAAAGATTTCCAAATCGGGTGAAATTGCAAAAAAAACGCAATTCTGCCACAGTTTTACGGGTTTTTTATTTACGGCATTCGATGTGCATTAAAACTGACCAGTTACTTTCATTCTACTGGTCAGTACGAATCCGGCGATACCTAATATGTATAGTTTTTCTTGCATTTTGATAGTGCTAAAAAAATTATGATGTTGGACTTTTTTTTTTTTATTTATTTTTTTCAGTTCTTGACCCCTATAACTTTTTGGTATTTATGTGTACGGAGCTGTATGGGGGCTCATTGTTTGCGGAGCGATCTGAACTTATTATTGATACCATTGATACCATTCTGGGGTGTGTATGACTTTTTGATCGCTTTTTATTTAATTTAAAAAAAATGTTTCCTTATGAGAAATATCATTTTATATTTTTATAATATGGGCGTGTTCGCACAAAGTGATACCCATGATGTGTATTTTTTTATTTTTTTTAATACTTATTTACGGGGGTGATTTGAACTTTTACGTTTTTTGTTTTTTGTTTTTTTTTTAAACTTTATTTTATTTTTTTACACTTTTTTATAGTTCCCATAGGGAACTATAAGAAGCAATCATTTGATTGCTTATATCATAGACTCCAATGCACTTACATTGGAGTCTATGATGATTTTAGTGCTTTCCTATGGAGCCCTATTATAGGGCTTTCCTATGGAGCCCTATTACTATGACAGGGGCTGCTGCAGGCACGCTCCGGCTCCTCCGATCGCCACACGGGTGAGCCGGAGCAACACCGGAAGCGTGCGCTTCCGGTGTTTGCCGCCTTTGGGTGACGCGGTCAGGCTTGATGGGCTTTTAGAGTGTGGATTTTGCAGGAAACCCTGAAGTAAAACACCTGTACAGTAGAAACCCCATTTTGGAAACTACACCCTTCAGGGTGTTTATCAATGGGTGGACCACCGGTGTTTTGCAGAAATTAATGAGCAGTGGACGGTGTCAAATGAAAATGGCAAGTTTTCCACAAATATAGGATTTAAGTGCCCAGTATGCTGTGCCCAGCTGTCTCCATCTGAAATTCACACCACACAACCCTTAAATTAGTATAACTGTCATAACTATGGATGTACACAGCTGTTTAGGTATGCTGCAGGGTCCAGAAGGGAAAAAGCACCTTTTGGGTTTTGGCAGCACAGATTTTGATGGATTGGTTTACGGGCATCATGTTGCTTTTGAACAGCCTCTGGGGTACCAGTGCAGCCATTGTCTAAGAGCCATGCATATTTTATTTTTCTCTCTTTGGAGCTATGTGAGGGCATCCACCAACCTTGCTTTCTTACATTTTATACCATTTTTTATTTAAATTAAAAATAACATTGTCAAAAATTCTTTAAAACTATGTTGAACATAAAACCATAATTTAGACAATAGCTCATTTTCTGATGACACATTCCCTTTAAGAGGATCTGTCATGGTAACAGATTATGCTCAACTTAGACACAGCCACAACAAAAAGAGTAAAAGATTTCTAAAAATTCAAAGGACTTCTTGTCAATTTAAAGGGGAACTCAATTAAAGACCTAAGCTTCCTGATGTAATTATTCATCAGGGGATGCTCCACGAGCAGTAGAAATAGTCACTTTGAATGTTGAATAAAACTAAATACGTGCAATTTCCCCTTTAAAGAGCATAACGTCGTATCTCTGTTTAACCATCCATTTATGGAAAAGGTACCGGTCATGTAAAAATAGGACACTTCCTGCAGTCTAAAAAACAAATAAAAGTCTTATAGGTTCAGGTGGCAGAAACCATGACGTGTCACTAGTGATGGTACTGACTAAGTGGATACAATGAAATGTGTCTGTTGTAGTCAAGAAGCCAGTGTTTCCCTTCCGAAACTCTGTAAACAAGCATGTGCTTCCCTTTCCTCCACTGTCACACGGCGCTGTCACATCTGACTGCACACGCACCTTGCACATTCCATTCAGCGTCTTCCTGTTCCAACTGACAACAAAAGTAACAGACGGCTAAAGAGTGTAATCGTTTCCTCTATTTACAAGAGGTCTCCTGAAAAGGATTGATTCTGATTTTCTGTGTAATGACTTCCAGAATAAAAATAACTGAGAATTTCCTGGATATTTACAGCAACGCAGATACAGTCACCACAGTGTAAATAAAATGTGTCAATTATCTGCCATTGTATAGAATAGACATAATGAAATTATGTGCAGAGGTTAGCAGCACAGTACATGCAAGAAGGTGTCCTTGTCATATCCATATGGAGCCGTACCTATATGACACCAAAAGGAGACACCTTCTTAATGTCCTGCATATGAACCCAAGCAATGAACTTACATGATTCAGAATTGATGACCATCTTAGGCAATTTGATATAATCTAACTTAAAGTGTAAGTGTCATTTCAGGTGACTATAAACTGTTGTGTCTGTACATGAGAAATACCACTATATCTGGAAATCATATGGCTTGAATTTTGCATTTATCAGTGGATTTCCCCTATAGGCTCCATGTCAAATTGTCAGTTTCCTCTGAGCTATTGGGGAAGACTAGCTGCTATAATATCTCCCATGCACACTAGACAGAGAGAAGAAGAGATTCTGCTCCCCTAGCTCTAACACAGTCACAGAGTAGGATAGAACACTTACTAAAATCTGTGGCAGCATCTCTGTGTGTACAGTATCTGCCCCCTCCTCTTCCTCTCTATAACTGCTCCCTCCACCTTATTGACTTCTATGGGCTGTAGTCCACCTTCACCTCCACTGCTCTAGAGGTGGATTTTACCAGTGAATTGAGAATGGATGGTCATTACAGGAAGTGAGAAGATGGGTCTAATAAGAGGATAAAGAAGCATTTTTCTTTACTAAGATATATAATTTTTTATGTCAGCTTGTTTTGATAACGGAATGGAATGTATAGTATGGAAAAGATTGAAACAATAGTTAGGCTAGTTCCACACCTGCATTAAAGCTATCCGGCAAGCTGTCCAGGCAGAGGAACAGCCTGCTGGAGATCACCACATCCAGCCTAGCTGGATACTGCTGTCCAACCCACTAGACCTCATTGACCATAATGGGATCCAGCAGGGATTTCATGCATGCACCAGTGTCTGTCCACCCAAAACCTAGAGCTCATTTCAGAAATCAGAGTTATTCCTGTCGGTTCCATTATAGTTAAAGGGGTCTGATGATAAATGGCAGTATATGGTGAACTGCGGCAGGCTGTATGTCTGCTGGAATAGCCTGTCTGATAGCTTTAACACATCTATTAAACTAGCCTTACTCTTTAAAGAGCATCTGTTACATGTGCACTTGGCAGTTTAAGGCATTTGCATGCAAATGAGCCTCTAGGAGTGGGCAACTCCTGTGCCCTCTGTACTTTGATTGACAGGGCCAGGTAGTGTAAATGTAATCACACCTGGCCCTGACTTATCATAAAGTGCAGGGGGTACAGCAATTGCAGAGAGAGCAGAGCCTTTAGGAGTAACAGCAACGTCCCCATTGCTCCTAGAGGCTCATTAGCATATATTAAAACACCATTTTTCTCAGCAATGCGGGCACATATGAACATGGTACCAACAAAGATGCCTTCAGCTGCCAAGTGCACATGTAACAGGTCAGCCATTTTCCTGAACCATGGGTACAAATCTGCTGACAGATACCTTTTAAATAAATATCATCCTCACCTAGTCACTATATATATATATATATATATATATATATATATATATATATATATAATATATAAAGCTGAGTGTGTGTGTGTGTGTGTGTGTGTATGTCTGCTAAAGGAATCCAGACCGCTGCAGCTACAATCACAAAATTTGCCACACATGTATATCAGGTGTCCGGGAAGGTTTTAGAACACTTTTCAGCTCTCCAGGACGTACCGTTCCTGAGATACTCCCAAAAAATGCATTAGCCAATAGTAGCCTGGTCACATGACCCTTATCAGCCAATAGAAGCTCACAGGCACACATCAGGTTTCTATGACAACCTAGCCAGTTCACTGCTTTAGGTCTGCATTAAAGAGGCAGAGCACTGTGGATGACAATGGTAAATGGGTATTCCCAGTTACCATAACTATAACTTATGTTTTAGACTAACTCATCATCAATCATTACCTCATATAATGTAAATTTTACATATTTACTGTTCAGTAGTAATAAAAGATGTTTTCTTCCACTGCTACCCACCTTCCTCCTAAATAAGGCATCGACCTGTAATTCCGGCCACCGTCAAAAGCACTTAGGACTTAAAAGCACCACCCCCAGATCCCACTAAGTCACGCCCCTGACTTATTCAGGCCACGCCCCTTCCATGCTGCATTTGACCGGGATTAAAAATATTGGTAAAAATCACCTTCTGTCAGCTGCAGGGGTGGGGGAAGGATGACTTTCTCCCTGCAGCTCATTGCTCAGACTGCACAGTGCTGCTGCTGAGAGTGCTGCTGCTGTGTCCATCCAGGCCCTGCGCATGACAGAGGACAGGGAGTCTGAAAGCCAGACCGTCCAGCCTAAAACAAGACCTCTGGCCACCCTAGGGGCAGGCTGATGTTAGGGTGGCCAGATGTCCAGCTTTAGGCTGGACAGTCCAGTTTTCTGGCTACCTGTTCTCCGTCCGACGCAGTGCCTGGACAGACACAGGAATGTCCACCCTTTCAGTAGCTCACATTCAGACAGCTTCTCCTCCATGTCTTCACAGAGCCAGGGGGCGTGGCCTCATGTTTAGTGATGTGTCTTCATGGGAACTGGGGGCGCTGTTTCACGTTTGGGGGAATGGCCAGTGAGGTCTGGCTTTCTGGGGTGAAGACAGTGGCCACTGTAGCTGCTGTGGAGGTCACAGTTAAAGGGGCGGGCTTCTGTAGAGGTCACTGTTAAAGGGGTGGGCAGCTGTAGAGGTCACTGTTAAAGGGGCGGGCTGCTGTAGAGGTCACTGTTTAAGGGGCGGGCAGCTGTAGAGGTCACTGTTAAAGGGGCAAGCTGCTGTAGAGGTCACTGTTAAAGGGACGGGCTGCTGTAGAGGTCACTGTTAAAGGTGCGGGCCGCTGTAGAGGTCTCTGTTAAAGGGGTGGGTCGCTGTAGAGGTCACTGTTAAAGGGGCTGGCCGCTGTAGAGGTCACTGTTAAAGGGGCGGGCCGCTGTAGAGGTCACTGTTAAAGGGGCAGGCACTGTAGAGGGCACTCTCGATATCTTTTAACGACACACACACACAAACAGTAAAAGAAATAAATTAAATATACCCAGGCAAAGCCGGGTCCTTCAGCTAGTAGATTTTTTGGGGTGTTGTTTTGGTGCTAACTAACCCTTACCATCCTCCTTCAATCCAAATGTAATATCTTTCGCCTTCCATTTTTTGAATCTAGGGTATGCAAAACTAGCCATTGTAATGTATCAACCACTGAAGAATCTGATTTTTATCTTCTATTTACTGGCTAAAGCCTCATTCACATGTCAGTGTTTTGGTCAGTGTTTTCCACCAGTGATTGTGAGCCCAAACCAGGATTGGAGCCTCCACAGACATAAGGTATAAGGGAAAGATCTGCACATGTTCTGTGTTTAGAGCCGCACCTGGTTTTGGCTCACAATCACTGATGGAAATCACTGACCGAACACTGACTGTGTGAATAAGGCATAACACAGTACAAACTTATATATATATATATATATAATTATAAAGTAACAGCAGCACAATAGCGGTGATAATGGGTGCAAGCACGAAATCCAAATAATGAGGCAGCACTCCAGGCTTGGTGTAGGGTGGTTGACCTGTTTATTCCCTGCAAAGTTTCAGCCCTGCTCAATGGGGCCTTTGTCAAGCAATGAATAGATGCCAGTGGTGACCTTGTATAGCCATGGCAAGTGATTGACATACATGATTGATTCATTAATACATGATTAGAAATAAAAAGTGATTGTACAAATAATTCTGGAACATGATACCCGTGTATAAACATAATTTACATATTGTGCATGAATTCATTTCATATTATTGCCACATCAATAAATAAAAGTGTAAAAATCTAAATAAAAAGTGATGACACCTATGTGGGGGCGTGACTAATTAAAAATAATCATATCAGCAACAGCTGAGTCATATACAATAAGATCAAATACCTGCTGTAACATTGCTGGTTCCAGTGGGAAAGTTGGCGTCCTCTCAGTGGTGGTGCGCATGCCCGGTACCCGATGCCTGCCAGAGTGTATCACTCTGCCGTCGGCACGTAACCCTGGAACGCACGTCACGTAACATGCGTTCCAAGAGACGCACCGCTGTCAGGAAGACGCGCTCACCGGGGACAGGTCACAGAATACCATCCACCAGGGGAGGAGCCAGAAAAAGTATATAGTTATAGTGGAATGGCCAAATAAGGAACAAAGTAAACGAATATATAAAAATAAATAACAATGGTCAAAAGAGCCATATAAGATGGTATGGCACTAATAATGGAGACACGAGCCAAACAAAATGACAGTAGCCAAATAAGTGCATAGGGATCCCAGGCGGGTTGTAGTAAAACTGGAGGTGTGATCAGAGCAGAATCCAATATGAGTTTAATATTTCTGCCTATTTCAAATTTGGGATCAGCTGGTAATTTTTTGTACACGTGTATGTCATTAAGTTGGCGTTCAACCTCAGCAATGTATAGGGTTGTGTCCATGAGTACCACCGCCCCCCCTTTGTCAGCCGGCTTAATTGTTATATCTTTGTTGTTACATAGATCAGTAATAGCTTGTAAGTCAGCAGACGACATGTTGGGGTGACACAAAGGGGAATCAATGTACTTGGCTTTAAGTATTTCAATGTCATTAGTAACAGCATTTATGAATGTGTTTAGAGCTGGTGTGTTGGTCTGTGGAGTGAAGTCACTTTTCAGACGTAAATTCAAGTCATCTAGAGAGAATTCAGTCCATGGAATCACATCACTTGACCCCTTGCGATCCTGATCAGAAAACCATACTTAACATACTTAACATTACGGTACAAACGTTGCAAATCAATTTCTAACTAGGGATGAGCGAACCGAACCGTAACTAACCAGATTCGTTACGAACTTTGCAAAAAGTTCGGTTCGTCACGAACTTTTGAAAAGTTTGTAACGAATCTGGTAAAAAAAAAAACGGTAACGCTAAACTGTACTTTTTTCACAGAATAGACCAGGATACAAGGGATTATTACTCCTATAATCCCTTGTATCCTGGTTTTCTGTGAAAAAAAAGATGTGTGACGTCACCCCACAGCCCCTGAAGTGTCTGAGCGTGCCGACATCTTGTCAGTGCGTCTCAAGACTTCAAAGGCAGAGGAGCTCCACATTAGTTAGAGAAAAGATATAGCTAGATAGATAATCAAACAAGTAGATAGATACAGGGAGAGATAGAGAAGAAATAGAAAGGGTTAGTGAGAGAAGCAGGAGAGAGGAAGAGAAAGCTAGATATAGAAGATAAGGTGATAGATAGGGAAAGAGGCTGAGAAAGCAAGAGATAGGTAGAGATAGGGAGAGAAATTCATATAAATAAAAAAAATTGTGAGATCTAGGGAGAGATAGGGTGATAAAAAAAGAAATAGTGAGAGAAAAGAGTCAGGACAGGTAGCATTCCTGTTCCGTGACCGTACACGCTACACGTTGCTGCTCAGCTGGGTGCCGTCAACCCCGTTTAGCGGGTAAAAAAAAAGTAAAAAAAATAAATAAAAAAAAAGTTATAAACAAAGTTTAAATAAAAAAGAAGTTAAAAAAAGTTATTAAAAAAGTTTTAAAAAAAGTTTAAAAAGTTATAAAAAAAATACAGTTTAAAAAAGTTATAAAAAAAAATCATTTACTTTTCCCCCACCCAAATAAAAATATGTCCGAGCGTCCTACTTCCAGCACTTCCCAGGCAAGGAGTGCAACAGCAGGCGGTGAGGGTAGGAGAAGTGGCAGCACCAGGCCCGGTGGCAACCGGGGTAACAGGCGTGGCAGCAGGGTGCAGCTACACCTGATGGCCACTGGTCAAGTAAGAACCACACAGCCAGCGGTTCTAGATTGGCTTACCCAATCCTCCAGTTACACCGCCCAAAGCTCCCAAACGAGGAGTCAAGCATCGGCTGGATCATCTGACACCACCCTTACATGGGACGGTCAGCGAGAGTCCTCTGCCCCATCCCCTGTAATTAGAATGCCACTCACCTTTGGGGCACCTTCTGCCAGGGAACTCTTGGCAAACCTTGATCTGCCCTTGGAATCTCTACCACTTTTTAGTGATGAGGAGGAGGAAGTCCACCAAAGTCAGCAGGTGGAACATAGTGAGACTCCAGAGGAGGTGTTGGCTGTAAGCAGTCAACAGAGCCAGGGAGGGGCATCCAGTGCCACACCTGATATTCTGTCCCAGCCACCGGAGGAAAGTAGCAGTGGTGCCGAGTTTGATGACGATGTCGCTGATCGGACGTGGCGTCCTCAAGCAGCATCATCCTCATCATTAGGGGAGGAAATAGAGGTGCCACCGACACAGCAGCATCCCACTGTTTCAAGGAACCGACGCACAAGAGGGAGGGGTAGAAGCCAAGCTACCAGGCAGAGATCACCCTCTCAAAGCCTTGGTCCTGAGAGGGCACCCTCAGGCAGCAGTGGCAGTCAACAGGCAGCTGTCAGCAAACCACGGTCCTCTGTCGTCTGGCAGTTCTTCTGCCTGGGGAAAGATAAGCACATCGCTTTGTGCCTGCTGTGCAATGAGAGGGTCAGTCGTGGCAGGGGTGATAATCTCGGAACAACATCCATGCGAAAGCACATGGAAAGGCAACACCAACAGGCCTGGAAGAACCGTGACCCCAATACCACCTCCTGTCAGGATGCACCATACACTGCAGATCCCATCATGCGGCATCCTCTCAGTGCAACTCAGGGCTCGTCAGCCTCAGGTGCCAGCAGCAGCAGTGTCACTGCCATCTACACCGCTAATGAGGCAGACGTCAGGTCTATTCCAGCAGCCATCCCATGGCCCAGAAACTGACCGGACACCTGGTTAAGCTGCTGGTGCTTCAGTCCCTGCCCTTCAACCCCGTGGACTCCCAGCTTTTCAGGGATTTCATGGCATGTGCGCACCCCAGATGGTGAGTCCCCAGCCGCCACTACATCTCTGGCAAAGCTGTCCCATCACTGCACAGTTATGTGCAGAAAAAGGTGGGCGACTCATTGGGACTCTCGGTGTCCAAGACCATGCACCTGAGTGCTGATGTCTGGTCCTCAAATTATGGCCAAGGGCAGTACATGTCTGTTACTGCCCATTGGGTCAACATCCTCCCAGAAGACCATCAGGAAGTTGGCCCATCCTTGCCACTGTCACCTCCATGGTGCTTTAGGAAGCCAGCAGCGGGAAGCAGAAGTTCTGCCTCCACCACCTTGCAACCATCCGCCGCTTTGACAGCAGTCCAACCTGCCCCGGTGTCTTACCACCGATGTCAGGCTGTCCTCCATTTGGTAAACCTGGGTGAAGGGAGCCACAGTGGGCTGGAGCTCCTCCGGACCATCAGGGAGGAGATTGATCAATGGCTGACCCCACGTCAACTAACGGTGGGAAGTGTGGTAGCAGACAATGGGAGGAACATTGTCTCTGCAGTGCAGCAGGGAGGGCTGAGTCATACACCTTGTATGGCACATGTGATAAACCTCATAGTGCACAAGTTTCTTCGATCATTTCCTGCACTACAAGACCTTATGAGGATGTCACGCAGAGTGTGCAAACACTTCAGCCACTCTACACTGCAAGGAACACCCTGCTCAGGATCCAGAGACAGCGCAGTCTGCCCCAACATTGGCTAATCTGCAACGTGCCAACATGCTGGAATTCTGCCCTCCATATGCTGGACCGCCTGTACGAGCAAAGGTCAGCCGTTACAGACTACCTCATGGGGCAATCAGGCAGCTTCACGCCACACTGCGACTTCCAAGTCACACACTGGCAGATGATGCGTGAAGTCTGCCAATTGTTGATCCCTTTTGAGGACGCGACTTTGTTTGTGAGCAGGCATGACTATGGGATCAACAACATCATCCCACTCGTCCATGTTCTGGAAAGTGCGCTGAAAACCATCATCAGCGAGGATTCCCAGGCCACCACTCCAAGGCTGAACATCGCTTTGAGCCCAGAGATGGATGAAGTGCAGATGGAGGGTGAGGAGGAGGAAGATGTCTACGCCCAGCCATTCCACACACCGCCACCTGGCTTCTCTGCCTCTCAATCACAGGAGGAGATGGAGGATGAGGTGGTAGAGGAAGAGGAGGAAGACCCCAGCAGACCCTGGAACTATACTGAGGACAGTGGAGAGGAGAGGCGCTCATTGTCCTTGGTGCAGATGGCAAGGTGCCTGCAGGAGTGTCTCAGGAGTGACAGCCGGATTGTGGACATCCGCCAGAGAGACCAATACTGGCTGGCCACCCTGGTGGACCCTCGATTCCGCCGCAAAATGGCTGAATTTTTTCCGCCATCAGAGAGGGAGGCAAAACTGGGGTACTACCGGGACCTACTCACCAGTCAGTTGGTCTCAACTTACCAGTGAGACCAGCCAGGTTCCCAGACAACATCCGCTTGGGGGGAACCAGCGGGCTCCACTACCACCACCACTAGTGGAGGCGTGAGAAGTCGCTACAGCCTCCAATCGCTGATGAGCGATTTCATGCAGCCAGCTGCTGAAGAGGGGACACAACACCGGACTCATGGTGTGGACCAGCATGAGCTCACCCACCAGGTCACTGCCTACCTGGATTGTACCCTGCCCCAAAGTGTCACCGACCCCGTGCAGTACTGGGCAGAGAAACTTGACATTTGGCCTCAATTGGCAGAGTTTTCTCTGGCTCTGCTGTCCTGCCCAGCCAGTAGTGTTGCGTCAGAGAGGGTGTTCAGTGTGGCGGGTAACATCATAACACCGCAAAGAATGAGGCTCTCTTGCCACAGTGTTGAGATGCTGACTTTTCTAAAGATGAATCATGCCTGGATTACATCGGATTATACCACCCCCCGCCTGATGTGAATGACTAAGTCATCAGTCACCCGTCTTGCATGGCAATCCGTGTGTCCAAGAAACTGACCTTAATATCCCAAATATGTGCCCAACGTAAATATCCGTAATTTAACTTATTAAGTAATGTTCCCGCCTTAGACCCCAAATTAAACAAAATCACCTTAAAAATTCCCTACTTAATTCGGATACATTTAAAGGGGTTGTCTCATCTTGACTAATGGGGGCATATCGCTAGGATATGCCCCCATTGTCTTATAGGTGCGGGTCCCACCGTTGGGACCCGCACCTATATCGAGAACGGGGCCCCGCAAGGTGGTGGCTGGAGGACTCCGGTCCGGCCACCACCAAGCCGGCTCCCCATAGAAATGAATGGGAGCGCACCGCGCTTGCGCGGCCACCGCTCCTATTCATTTCTATGGAGCCGACGGAAATAGCCGAGCCAGCGCTCGGCTATCTTCGCCGGCCACATTGAAAATGAATGGAGGCGGCTGCGCATGCGCAGTGCGCCCCCGTTCGCTTTCGGGGCCCCGTTCTCGATATAGGTGCGGGTCCCAGCGGTGGGACCCGCACCTATAAGACAATGGGGGCATATCCTAGCGATATGCCCCCATTAGGCAAGATGAGACAACCCCTTTAAATAAACAGAACCCCATCTCCAAATTTAATGCCCATGGTGTGTTGGCCATTTAACATCTCCACACCAGCTTAATGCCTCACACCGGTGCACCGTCCAACCCATACCCCAAGAACAGTACCATCCCTAAAATAATCCCCACGACTATGCTTCACAAAGTGGGGATTTCACCTTTTGTGAACTATAGCCGTGGGGTTCTATCCCTGGCACCCGTGCCAAGGAACACTACTCACCATTTTGTGAGCGGGTACTAACTGTTCTTGAGGTATTTTGTTGATATCATGAGAGTAGTAAAATCTCGCACCGCAAATCCCGATGGTGTTCTTCTCTGTGCGAATGATTTCACGCCTCTCATGCAGTCACGCGTGGAATAAGGCTGTCTATGGGGTATATATCACGGAGGCTGCTGTCCTTCAACTGTGATATAAAAAACCTCCACAGTTAGTTACAGCAACAAACAGTTGCTGAAAGGCAGGTTAACTTGCCTTATTTATGGGTGCCTTTACAATGGGATGCTTTTTTGGGGTTCTCTGCTGCCTAAAATCCACAGCGCATCGTTGGCTGATTTTATGCCACCTTCAGTACTATGGGGCTGGACGCAAATACCCAGTTCAGCGCAGAACTGCGTATGTCCGGACGGCACCATAGTACTGAACGCCGTTTGGTGAACGGTATAAAAATGCCCTGTGGATTTTACTCAGCAGACCCGCAGCCACATGTGAAGGTACCCATAGGGTGAGGTTTTTTGGGAGTGACCAAAGAGAGGGCGGGAAGGTCACTCCCATACCCCATCAGGGCTTTTCCCCCTACCCACTTTAAAAGATAAGTCCAGGCAATTAATAACTTTCTGTGCCCTTACTTGAACCAGAAACGTATAAATTGCCCGGACTTATCCTTTAAAGGGAACCTGTCATCTCCGAAACACCTCCTGAACTAGAGTAAGTGTTGTATAGTGTAAGTGATGCTGAATCCGAATATGTAAGTTTTATCTTCATACTCACTTCCATTCCGACGCTGTGCTCCCACAAACCTGCAGTAAAATGCACTCAGTGGACTCCAGTGCTCACTCACATAATAGAGAGTACTCAAAGAAGAGTCCACTGAGTGCATTTTACTGCAGGTTTGTGGGAGCACAGCATCAGAATGGAAGTGAGTATGAAGATAAAGCTTACATATTCGGATTCAGTATCACTTGCACTATACAACGCTTACTCTAGTTGATGCAACTACTCTGGTGCTGTCACCTACTTTAAGCCAGCTGGTGACAGCACTAAAAAAACACAAAAGCATACATCCATTGGGTTGGGCGCTGCACTCGGTTAGGACATCAAACTGGTGTAACAAAGATATATATATATCTATGTCTCGCCAACAGCCATAGGCCCAGATTCAACAGGTTTGACACCAGAGTAGTTGCATCAATTTGTAAAGCGAGTGCCAGTGAGGTGTCCATTTCATGAAAATTGGATACGTATTTTTGGATAATGGAACTGGCGTAAAGCCTTCTTGAATCTGTGCCTTTTTAAATGTCCTGTATTCACCTCATGGATTCTGTGGGTGAGGTTAGCTGTCTATTTAACCGTATCCATATCCTACTAGACTAGCTGTAATGTTACAGGGTTTTTTTTAAGGTTGACTGT
Organism: Rhinella marina; assembly: GCA_900303285.1. NCBI lineage: Eukaryota > Metazoa > Chordata > Amphibia > Anura > Bufonidae > Rhinella > Rhinella marina. The sequence goes on along the minus strand of ONZH01014840.1, from coordinate 6,032 downwards.
CCTGTGCTGAACTCTACATCAACATTTTGTCATGTATAAAAACTGATTTTTACAAGCGTGCATATTCTTAGCTTCCAACTTCAGTTCTCTGTACTAGGCCCTTCTGGGTCCAAAAGAATACTGCTCCTACTAATGCCCCCACCGTCAATTGTCTATTTGGAAACATACTGGGTGCAATCAAGAGCTGCTGAAGCTGCCTCCTCAACTTGTCTCTTCTCAACTATACTGGCCTGGGTGCTATCAAGTGCTGCCGCCTCCTCCTCCGTCAATTGTCTCTTCTCAACTATACTGGCCTGGGTGCTATACAAGTGCTGCCGCCTCCTCCTCCGTCAATTGTCTCTTCTCAACTATACTGGCCTGGGTGCTATACAAGTGCTGCCGCCTACTCCTCCGTCAATTGTCTCTTCACAACTATACTGGCCTGGGTGCTATCAAGTGCTGCCGCCTCCTCCTCCGTCAATTGTCTCTTCTCAACTATACTGGCCTGGGTGCTATACAAGTGCTGCCGCCTCCTCCATCAATTGTCTCTTCTCAACTATACTGGATTGGGTGCTATACAAGTGCTGCCGCCTCCTCCTCCTCCGTCAATTGTCTCTTCTCAACTATACTGGCCTGGGTGCTATCAAGTGCTGCCGCCTCCTCCTCCTCCGTCAATTGTCTGTTCTCAACTATACTGGCCTGGGTGCTATCAAGTGCTGCCGCCTCCTCCTCCGTCAATTGTCTCTTCTCAACTATACTGGCCTGGGTGCTATACAAGTGCTGCCGCCTCCTCCTCCATCAATTGTCTCTTCTCAACTATACTGGCCTGGGTGCTATCAAGTGCTGCCGCCTCCTCCTCCGTCAATTGTCTCTTCTCAACTATACTGGCCTGGGTGCTATCAAGTGCTGCTGCCTCCTCCTCCGTCAATCGACTTCAACTCAACCTATTCTTGGGCTGGTGCCACGATCTACCGTGTGTTTTTGGTGCTGTGGTATGACATGGACTGCTCCAGCGGACATCTTCAATGCTGTCAAATGTTGTCGACCTGGCTGTCGACGACTATTTTTGCACTTTGATTTTTTCCACTTTTTTCATTGTAATAGCAACTGCAACTAAACGAAACTATACCCTATCAGACTCCCACTATTGTAGCTGCAATTATTCAGCTGTTATAGCAAGGTTCGTTTTAGGTTCGGTTCGTACGAATCCGAATTTCACGAAAGTTCGCCGAACCGAACTTTTCAAAAGTTTGCTCATCCCTATTTCTAACCTATACCAATCAGTACCAGTAGTGGGACAAAAAGACAACCCTTTCTTGAGAACAGAATCACAGTAGTACTGACAAATGAACCGTCAGACAGGTATGATAATCTGCCCGAGGCTCAGAAAGTCTATAATCACAGAAATAAACCTCTAAAACATAACCTTTAATAATATATACAATTAAGAAGAGACTATATAAAATCTCATAGAGCATATGCAATATATCAAGATAAAGTCAATTCACCCAGGTGTCACTTGTCACAAATAAAAGGATGGGTCTATCCCAGGGCCCCTATTCAAGTGCGAGAAGTAGCGAATAGGATGAGTCTGGGGATGGGCCAGAGATAGTGGTCTATCTTCAGAAAGGCTGGCCCTATTATGCCCCTAGTAGCTATTTAGGCCCTACCTAATAAACGGAACACCCGCCCCGATAGGGGCGATCCCATGCCAGGAACCTCCTACAATCCCTGCGGTGTCCCTGACACAGAAAAGATACCCGCCACCATGATAACTATTCTTGTCATGTCAGTCATATGTCATTATCAATAGCTCTTGAGCTATGAGAAATAGAAATATGCCAGATATTGTAGCTACAACACATGACCGCATATAGGAATAGATTAGACCATTCCCAAATAAGCAACCCTGCACAGATATCACCCCAATGTAATTAAATGTAAAAATATGACATTCCACACGCTAAGTTCCTAACTGGTTCACATGTGTCACTGATGATGTGATCACATGTGAAACAGGCTCAATAACCTTAAAATCAACCTCAGCAACAGATACCAAGGGATATACAATCCCTGCGTCCCTACGCCTTTCGCCACTAACCTTTATGTGGCTCTTCAGGGGACTATGAACACATATGGGGATATATTTCCCAGATACTATCTAACTGGTGTGGAAAAAATACGGTAGTGTTTTCAGACGATCTGGCACAATAGACCCGACATGTTCCACTGTGGATCCGGTACATTGATGGTATCCTGCTATTTTGGACTGCATCCATGGCGGAATTTGGCCAATTTATGGAGGTTCTCAACATAAACCACATCGGTTTGCAGCTTACCTCAGAGATCAATATCTCTTCCATCACTTTCCTAGACATTAGAATATCTAAGGATGAGAACAATTCCATCAGTACGACACTTCATAGAAAAAGTATGGCCACCAATAGTTTACTTAGGTGGGAGAGCAATCATCCCAAGGCATTACGGAAAGGTATCCCTAGGGGACAATTCTTGAGGATTCGCCGCAACTGTTCTAGACGAGAGGATTTTGAGCAGGAGGCGACAAATCTCTTTCATAGATTTCACAAGAGGGGATACCCTAAACAATACTTGAGACAAGCTTGGAATGACGCTCGGTCAGCGCCTATGCGCGCTGACGTCATACCCTCAGAGATCCGGCGGCGTCTCCAATGATCGGATGGCGCGCAGCTTTAAATAGCTTGACTTGGATCACTTCCGCCTCTCCATACCATCAGATGGGGGCAATCTACACCACCGTGACAGCACCTTCACAGGCGAGCAGCAGGACAAACCTGGAAACGCAAGTATCCTCTTGAGGGGGATATTATCGATTATTGAACTATTGTTCGTTGTTCTTGCCCCCTTGACATGCGTTCATGGTTGCGTGTATATCCCAGCATAGTTCTAAATAAATCTAAGGATATTGTGCTGCTGGGAGTACCTGTTTATTTATTTTTGTATCTACATCTATTGTTTTTGCTGGGTGACCAAATCTCAGTCAATCTGCTGTGCTTTGCCCTCCCCATTGATATCTTAAGGGAGGCCTTCTGTGTGAAGAGGCGATTGCATGGTGGTGATGTGTTTGTATATGTATTCTTTGTAGGCCTTCACAGGGAGTGTCTTTTCCTCTTATATTTGGATGAGGTGCAATACGATGAACAATTTTTTCCACACCAGTTAGATAGTGAACCATTTAGGAACTTAGCGCGTGGAATGTCATATTTTTACATTTAATTACATTGGGGTGATATCTGTGCAGGGTTGCTTATTTGGGAATAGTCTAATCTATTCCTATATGCGGTCATGTGTTGGGTCATCTAGTAGCTACAATATCTGGCATATTTCTATTTCTCATAGCTCAAGAGCGCTATTGTATTGATAATGACTAGAGATGAGCGAGCATACTCGTCCGAGCTTGGTGCTCGTTCGAGCATTAGGGTACTCGTAAGTGCTCGCTGCTCGGACGAGTATCTCGCCATGCTCGAGGAAATGGCAACTTCCGCATCGTGCTTTTTTGGCGCCTAAAAACACAGCCAATCACAAGCCAGGAGACTCTGCGTACCACCCAGCATCACGTGGGGCCCTTACATGTCGATAGCAGGGGTTGGCTGGCCTGATCAGGTGACCCTGGAATATACTACCGACTGGCCGCGGTGCTCGGCTCAGATGCTGTCTGGATGTCGTTAGGGATAGAGCTGCTGCCTATCAGGGACAGTGTTAGGGCCTGCATTTAGTTGTCTGTTAGGCAGGGATCACCCACAAAGAACCCAACAGCCCTTCTAAGGGCTAGAAGGCATTTTTTTTTTTGTCACTTGGCTGGCTGGCACTAGTAGTGCAGCTATCGCCATATATAACCCCCTTTTTTTTAATGTTATATCTCAGTGATACAAATCCATTGCACACAGCAGTGTGGAACCATTCTGTGTGTCACAGTTCAGTACACTCACTATTTTCTGTCCAGGTGACACTTTCTGTATGTCAACGAATACAACCAAGTCATTTGCTGCCTGTCACGTGTATGGCTTCATTCCAAAAATCTCTGTGCGACATTTGTCTGGGTCGCTGTCTAAATAGCCACCGTCATTAGTGTGTCAGTCAGCTGTACGATAGTTTCTGCACGTCACCTTCCCAAAAAAACAAAACTAAAAGAAAAAAATATTTAAAAAAAATATAGAAAAAAAATTAGTTTTTTGTTGTTTTAGCTGAGTGATACAAATCCATTTCACACAGCTGCGTGTAACCTTTCTGTGTGACGCAGTTCAGCATACTCACTCCAAACGGTATATACTGTCCAGGTGACACTTTCTGTACGTCACAAAATACAACCAAGTCACCTGCTACCTGTCACGTATATATAGCTTGATCCTAAAAATCTCTGTGCGACATTTGTCTGGGTCGCAGTCTAAATAGCCATCGTCATTAGTGTGTCAGTCAGCTGTACGATAGTTTCTGCACGTCACCTTCCCAAAAAAACAAAACTAAAAGAAAAAATTAAAAAAAAAAAACTATAGAAAAAAAATTAGTTTTTTGTTGTTTTAGCTGAGTGATACAAATCCATTTCACACAGCTGCGTGTAACCTTTCTGTGTGACGCAGTTCAGCATACTCACTCCAAACTGTATATACTGTCCAGGTGACACTTTCTGTACGTCACAAAATACAACCAAGTCACCTGCTAACTGTCACGTATATATAGCTTGATCCTAAAAATCTCTGTGCGACATTTGTCTGGGTCGCAGTCTAAATAGCTACCGTCAGTAGGGTGTCAGTCAGCTCTACGATAGTTTCTGCACGTCACGTTTCCAAAAAAAACAAAACTAAAGTGATACAAATCCATTTCAGACAGCTGCGTGTAACCTTTCTGTGTGACGCAGTTCAGCATACTCACTCCAAACGGTATATACTGTCCAGGTGACACTTTCTGTACGTCACTAAATTAAACCAGACTGAACAAGTTTGTGGGTTTCAGTACACCAGGCCCATTTATTTTATTTTTTTTATAGAATACAATTATATACAGAAAATGTGGAACCCCAGGGCTAAGGGTCGAGGACGAGGGCGTGGGCGTGGGCAGTCAATTACTGCAGGGGGCAGAGGCCGTGGTCCTGGGCAGGGTGAGACAGTACCTGCTGATGAGGGAGCTGTGGAACGCCGCAGAGCTACACTCCCTAGCTTTATGTCTCAACTTACAGGGACACGTGGTAGAGGACTGTTGAAACCACAACAGTGCGAACAGCTGATCTCGTGGATTGCAGATAATGCTTCAAGTAATTTGTCCGCCAGTCAGTCTTCCACGCAGTCCACCCACGTTACCCAAGGGAGCACTCCTCTGGCTCCTCCACCTCAACCTCCTTCCCCCCAGTCTGCCCCCTCCCATGAAAATTTGGAATGCTATCCGGCATACTCTCAGGAACTGTTTTCTGGACCCTTCCCAGAGTCACAAACCACTTCTCAGGTTGCTGCTGACCTCTTTCCCGATGCCCAAATGTTCCAACTGTCGCAGTCTGTGGGTGATGATGATGATAATGACAATGTTGAGTTAGTGGAAGAAGTTTGTAAAGAGGTGTCGGACGATGAGGAGACACGGTTGTCAGACAGTGGTGAAGTTGTTGTAAGGGGAGGAATTCCGAGGGGGGAGCAGACTGAGGAATCGGAGGATGACGAGGTGACTGACCCAAGCTGGGTTGATATGCCGAGTGAAGACAGTGCTTCTGAGGCGGAGGTGAGTGCTGCACCAGAACAGGTTGTAAGAGGCAGTGGTGTGGCCAGAGGGAGAAGCAGGGCCAGAGCTGGTGCATCAGCAGCAACTGTTTCACGTAGTGAAGCTCCCGTAGCGAGGCCTAGATGTTCGCAAGTCTGGAGGTTCTTTAAAGAAAGTGAGGATGACCGACAGACTGTGGTGGTGCAACCTGTGCCACACCAGGATCAGCAGGGGTGCCACCACTACTAGCCTAACCACCACCAGCATGCGCAGGCATATGAGTGCTAAACACCCCACTCAATGGAACCAAGGCCGTTCACCACCTCCTGCGG
>ONZH01014839.1:0-39672 GCA_900303285.1 Rhinella marina | reverse complement strand
ATAATCCCTGACAAGTAGAGAGCAGAAAGGAGGATGAGATGGCTCTTTACCTCAGTGTTGTGAAGTAACTTGTCCTCATGTGTGATCAGGACAGGTTTTGTGTGAACTAATGGGACAGTGGCCATTTTGTTTTCCCTGATGATTGCTCCCCAGACAAAACGAGCCATTATAAATAATGAAAGGTATTTGAGAATATATTTATAATGAAGTAATATTTACGTATTTTCATTTTCTTAATTCCTGGAGAACCCTTTTAATAGCCAGCTGACATTGATCATGATATGTTTCAAATAAGAAATATGGATGTGTCCAGCCTTACCTTTCCTTAAAGGGGTTGTCCGGGTTTTTTTTTTTTTTTTTTAAACCCAATATCTCACCATGTCTTGCTATTTTAAGGTCCCTGTATTGTTTCGGCTCTGTGTATCACTCCTCCAGAGCTCCCAGGGTCCTCTGTCGATTGTTTACATTTGTGTTCATGTGTTAGGTAACTTCCTGTCGCACTGGCTTGTGGGTCCCAGCATTGTGTCTGTCATGCTCCTCATGTGCTGTCAGTTATGTTCCTCACCACTCCGCCCTATGTACGTCCCCCTCATTTATATTCCGCCTCCTGGATCTATTATCCCTGTTTAATATTCCTCCCCCTTATTAGTTTCTCCTCCCACCCTATTATACGCCTCCTCGCTCTGTCCCTCCCTTCTTCCATACGCTCTGTGCTTACATTGCACCCAGTCAAGTGAGGGAGTGATCATTTGCAGAGACACAGGGGTGCTTCATTTACTTGTAATGGTATAACTTTGGTTACTGATTTTTCTCAAAATCACAGCAGTCTGGAGGCATAGTTGTCAGCAGTCTGGAGTTTTTGTTGTCAGCAGTCTGGAGTGTTTGTTGTCAGCAGTCTGGAGTGTTTGTTGTCAGCAGTCTGGAGGCGCAGTTGTCATGAGTCTGGAGGCGCAGTTGTCATGAGTCTGGAGGCGCAGTTGTCAGGAGTCTGGAGGCGCAGTTGTCAGGAGTCTGGAGGCGCAGTTGTCAGGAGTCTGGAGGCGCAGTTGTCAGCAGTATGGAGGCACAGTTGTCAGCAGTATGGAGGCACAGTTGTCTGCAGTCTGGAGGCGCAGTTGTCAGCAGTCTGGAGGCGCAGTTGTCTGCAGTCTGGAGGCGCAGTTGTCTGGAGGCGCAGTTGTCTGGAGGCGCAGTTGTCTGGAGGCGCAGTTGTCAGCAGTCTGGAGATGCAGTTGTCAGCAGTCTGGAGGCGCAGTTGTCAGCAGTCTGGAGGCGCAGTTGTCAGGAGTCTGGAGGCGCAGTTGTCAGGAGTCTGGAGGCGCAGTTGTTAGGAGTCTGGAGGCGCAGTTGTCAGGAGTCTGGAGGCGCAGTTGTCTGCAGTCTGGAGGCGCAGTTGTCTGCAGTCTGGAGGCGCAGTTGTCTGCAGTCTGGAGGCGCAGTTGTCTGCAGCCTGGAGGCGCAGTTGTCTGCAGTCTGGAGGCGCAGTTGTCTGCAGTCTGGAGGTGCAGTTGTCAGCAGTCTGGAAGCGCAGTTGTCAGCAGTATGGAGGCGCAGTTGTCAGCAGTCTGGAGGCACAGTTGTCAGCAGTCTGGAGGAGCAGTTGTCAGCAGTCTGGAGGTGCAGTTGTCCGCAGTCGGGAGGCATAGTTTTCAGCAGTCTGGTGGTGTAGTACGGTCCTGGTGCTCATACATTTTTAATTTTAGGGGGTTTTAAATTGCATTTACTTTGTATTTAAAAAAGATAACCCCAATCAAATAGAAAAGACACATTTTTTGATAAACCAAAAAAATGTATTTGGTACACTTGAAACACACAAAAAAAAGAGCAAAATGCAAGAATATCATATTATAAATCTTGTCCAGGTTCGAAACTGAACCCAAAAAAAAAAAAATCTTTACACACAGGCAAACCCCCTTGGTAACAGCAACACATGACAGTATTTCACAATGTGATACTCTCCTTTGCACTCTTATAAAACACGCAGGGCAAATCATTTGTTGCAGTTCCGGGGATGTAATGGGCTGTCCTTTGCCTTTTCAGACAGTAACGCTGTACAGCAGTGAACTAGCTGATGTCACAGTCACTGATGGGCGGTGTATAGCGCTGCCGTAGAAAGGAAAACGGCTAGCTCACTAAAAAAGCTGGCCCATTATATCCGGCTAACATCAACGAATACACCATTTGCCAGAAGCCTCCAACAGGCAGTGTATTATTTTACATTACAGAGCCCTTGCCATGTGTGTTCTGGAGCAGTGCAATTGAGAGCATGGAAGCATGCTAACATTATGGACGCAGCCCGGTTGAAAATATGTGTGTGTTCCAATCTGAACCCTGACAACCCCTTGACAAGCCTTTGATATTTACAAAGGGTACATAATATAAATCAACCTAAAAACGGCTTTGATGGATCAAATCTTTGCGATCGGGTTTTGGTACTGAAGCAATGTTGCCTGGTAGTTCTGGTGCTTTTGGAATCCAAGAATGGACTATTTTTTTTGGTAAAACACCCAAGATATCTTCCATTATATCAAACATGAATTCCTGGGATGTGGGCTCATAAATAGTCTTCACCACCCAAGCCTTTCGACTTTTGGAAAACTCGACACGATGTCGATAACTGCCTTCTGGGTCACTAGTTGAAGAGTTCTTTTTCACAACTGCTCGGACTCTTTCTACATTTCGGTTGTGATCCAGTGCTGCTAGTTGGGTACGCGCAATCATGGCATCAATGTAGTAATGAATTATTTTGGGACGATATTTTAGGCATAGACTGTGGTATATTTCCAATTCACCAGTATGACAAAAGCTTGTTAGATGTTTCAGATCTCTTTGTAAAGAAGGCATTTGGTGCTATTATTTTGTTCTTCCATTAGGGGACTGTGAGAGCAAGATGGAAAATCTTGTGGTTCAGTCCATTCATGTACATTGGTAACATGATTCAATAAAGAATTCCATCTCATCACAAGCTGGTCACCATCCTCCCCACAAGTTTTTGATGACCACCACATATGGTTCTTCACCGCTTGTACCCAATGTGCTCCGCTTCGGGTCTTTGAGGCACCAAGCACCTTATTACCAACTGATTTAGCAATATGCCAGATATCAAATTGATGGATTATATTTGAATAATTTTTGCGTAACAACTTACGAACAGACAGATGCCGGTCTGTGGCAATTAAATGGATGTCTATGCCCTCCTGTAAAAGATAATCCACATTGTTCTTTAAACCAACTTTCTCAAGACCAACAGATGATAGTGGGGGTACAACCTGTTCAACAGAAAAGCTTACAATTTTGTGGGTTACAAAATCCATCAAGGAATATATGCAGTATCTAGCCGAAAAACCTGGGCTATCGGATTGTCCATCCCCTGCCAGGCAAACTGAGTAATTTTTAATTTCAGATAATACCTGTTCTTGTTCTTTTTTCCAATTGTAATCAATTGCGGGAAAAATAAATTGTTTTTGATTCTCATAGTGTCTGGACTTACCGATAGCCTGCATCTTTAATAGGTTTAGGAAATGCTTCATTTTGTGGAAACTGGAACCACTAAGGACCACTGCTGCAGATAACAAAACATTTCCAATTGGTTTCCATCCATGTCTTGGTTGGCTTTTCCAAAGTTGGCAAACATGACCATTTGAACATAGTACAGACACGCTGATCATGCTTCCCACTTTTTTCTTTTGGAAGGATATTAATTTTGAATTACAGTTTGTTCTTGATTGACAAGGTACTAGTGATAGCAGAAGACGTAACGAACAATCAAATACTAGATATTTCTCCTCCTTTACATGGCTAATACAGTCACGATGGAGATCTTCAAAATCTTCAACAACAGCTGTATCCTCATCACTATGGACCACAAAACTTTCGTCTACCTCAGGTTCCGATTCTGAGGGATGGAAAGTTTCATCCTCGGGGTCCTCCATAGTAGTAGCTGTGGTCTCCATATTTTCATCATGCATGTCTGGTGCTCTTTCTTCAACCACCGCAGCACAATTTATAGGTGACAATTGTTGGAATTCTGCCCAACTACTGGATAGCTGGTCTGTATTGAATTGATCATTGTCCACATAACTAGAGGTATAACCAGTGAGATTTATCTCTTGCATGTTTGTTGAAAAATTTTGCAAGGGTTTGGCTGTCAAAGGCGTGGATGTTCTGAAGAATGCAAAGCTTGTTGTGGCAGTTTCTGTTGTTGGCTCGAAAGTAATTTCTTCCACCATTGGCATACTCCTTGTTTGACCTTTCAGATATTGTTTGTTAGATTTTTTCTTCTTCCTCTTAGGAGGACGTGGAGTCAGGGACTGAATTTCCTCATGTTCGCAATCTGTACTTGATTCACACAAAAAATTTTCAGGGTCCAATAAAGATATTGTGTCTTCCATAACCCTTTTTTTTAAAAAAGTTTCCAATAAGGTTACATTGTACACGTCTATGTTTTCCATGCAAAATAGTTTGAATTTGTTTGTCTCTTTTACACTTGGAATGCTCCGTATTGACAGCAATAATCCTGGTTTGTAGCTTGGTGGCATTAGTACAATCAATTATTTTGGATGGCAATGGTGAAATCATAGAAGAAGTGCAAACTCTGTCATCAGTTCTGGAGTAATAATCATGCTCCAGGTGTATTAGACTTTGTGGCAAAGATCTGGAACTGATGCTTGGTGTTTTGGTGGAAATTGGTTCAGTAGATCGAGAAAACATTGTGGCTGTGCCTAAAGGGAACAAACTAGTTTCCATGGTGATGGCAGGATCAAATTGGGTTTGTGGAATATTTTTCAGTTTTGGGAGTGTCTCATTCTGAGGCTGGCTTCTTTTGGTGGCAGCTAACACTTTTGTGCCCGAAACAGTATCTGGAAAGTTTTGATTCAATATTGATATATTTTTTAAAACAAAATTGTAATATGAAACTGATGATGTAGTAGCTGTTACTGTGTTGGTCCACGTAACCGTCAGTGTACTAGTTGAGCCAGTGTAAGCACTAACACAAGGAATTGTGCTTGTGGCAAGGGACATAGATTGAGTTACTGTCTGGCGGCTAGTACTTGGCTGTTCCAGGTCATAAGAGGATTGAGGAAGAAGTGATGATAGTAAGGGAAAAATAGTTGGAATAGCATTTGGTGTTAATCTTATACGTTCTTCGTGATGACTGTACGAATCATTTGAAAAATGTGAGGAACACATACGATAGTTGTCATGCAGTGTGCTCTCCTTTACTTTCCAAACCATTACTTCAAGATTATCAGGAAACTGTCCTGTTTGACGAAGCCATTGCCGAATTCGTTCAACATCACGAGGAAATGAATGGAGGATGACGGAACGCTCCCGTTTTTTAGAAGAGGACCAACATCCTTGAACAATGCAAGATGGCATTTTACCTAAAAAACAATTAAAAATTCAGACAAAAATAAGCAAACATTTAAAAAAATACATACAATGCAACCGCTCACCGCTAACCAGATAAAGCACAAAATGCCAAAGCTCCATGCTATGCTTGTTTGATAAATTAGAGACTCTTGGCAAATATATTTTGTACAAAATTATCTGAGCCCATTCACCGAATCGTCAAGGTGTTCTCTGCAGAATGGGAATCAGTGCAACTATAAAGCCAAGTGATTCAGCATGCATGCTAGTATCTGCATCCCTGAACTAGGGGAGGCCTTTGAAGCACCAGAAATGGCAAAAGGCAGAAGGGACCCAGCATGCATGTGGAACAAAACACCCCCTGATGATATGGAAGCCAAGTCTGGCACATAACAGGTAGGAGATAGTGTTAGGTTCCCATTCTGCAGAGAACACCTTGACGATTCGGTGAATGGGCTCAGATAATTTTGTACAAAATATATTTGCCAAGAGTCTCTGATTCATTAAACAAGCATAGCATGAGCTTTGGAATACTCTATCACTATGGCATTTTGTGCTTTATCTGGTTAGCGGTGTGCGGTTGCACTGCATGTATTTTCCTTTGACATGTATTTAGCCATAGCAACCAGCACCTGCGCTCTGGGATGTGCTGACTGAAATTTCTCTCATATTTTAAAAAATGTCCATGTTTTTGAAAAAAAAAAAATCAGGGATCCAGAAACAGCTTTGTCCAGCAGTAACATGCGCACATTGAGCAAACAGTAACATGCGCACATTGAGCAAACAGTAACATGCACATATTGAGCAAACAGTAACATGCGCACATTGAGCAAACAGCAACATGCGCACATTGAGCAAACAGTAACATGCGCACATTGAGCAAACAGTAACATGCGCACATTGCGCACACAGTAACAGGCCCACATTGAGCAAACAGTAACATGCGCACACAGTAACATGCGCACATTGCGCACACAGTAACAGGCCCACATTGCGCACACAGTAACAGGCCCACATTGCGCACACAGTAACAGGCCCACATTGCGCACACAGTAACAGGCCCACATTGAGCAAACAGTAACAGGCCCACATTAAGCAAACAGTAACAGGCCCACATTGAACATACAGTGACATACGCACATTGAGCACACAGTAACATGCGCACATTGAGCAAACAGTAACATGCGCACATTGAGCAAACAGTAACATGCGCACATTGAGCAAACAGTAACAGGCCCACATTGAGCAAACAGTAACATGCGCACATTGCGCACACAGTAACATGCACACATTGCGCACACAGTAACATGCGCACACAGTAACATGCGCACACAGTAACATGAGCACATTGCGCACACAGTAACATGCGCACATTGCGCACACAGTAACATGCGCACATTGCGCACACAGTAACAGGCCCACATTGAGCAAACAGTAGCATGCGCACATTGAGCAAACAGTAACAGGCCCACATTGAGCAAACAGTAACATGCGCACATTGAGCAAACAGTAACATGCGCACATTGAGCAAACAGTAACATGCGCACATTGCGCACACAGTAACAGGCCCACATTGAGCAAACAGTAACATGCGCACATTGGGCAAACAGTAACAGGCCCACATTAAGCAAACAGTAACATGCGCACATTGCGCACACAGTAACATGCGCACATTGCGCACACAGTAACAGGCCCACATTGAGCAAACAGTAACATGCGCACATTGAGCAAACAGTAACATGCGCACATTGAGCAAACAGTAACATGCACATATTGAGCAAACAGTAACATGCGCACATTGAGCAAACAGTAACATGCGCACATTGAGCAAACAGTAACATGCGCACATTGAGCAAACAGTAACATGCGCACATTGCGCACACAGTAACAGGCCCACATTGAGCAAACAGTAACATGCGCACACAGTAACATGCGCACATTGCGCACACAGTAACAGGCCCACATTGCGCACACAGTAACAGGCCCACATTGCGCACACAGTAACAGGCCCACATTGAGCAAACAGTAACAGGCCCACATTAAGCAAACAGTAACAGGCCCACATTGAACATACAGTGACATACGCACATTGAGCACACAGTAACATGCGCACATTGAGCACACAGTAACATGCGCACATTGAGCACACAGTAACATGCGCACATTGAGCAAACAGTAACAGGCCCACATTGAGCAAACAGTAACATGCGCACATTGCGCACACAGTAACATGCACACATTGCTCACACAGTAACATGCGCACACAGTAACATGCGCACATTGCGCACACAGTAACATGAGCACATTGCGCACACAGTAACATGCGCACATTGCGCACACAGTAACAGGCCCACATTGAGCAAACAGTAGCATGCGCACATTGAGCAAACAGTAACAGGCCCACATTGAGCAAACAGTAACATGCGCACACAGTAACATGCGCACATTGAGCAAACAGTAACATGCGCACATTGCGCACACAGTAACAGGCCCACATTGAGCAAACAGTAACATGCGCACATTGGGCAAACAGTAACAGGCCCACATTAAGCAAACAGTAACATGCGCACATTGCGCAAACAGTAACATGCGCACATTGCGCACACAGTAACAGGCCCACATTGAGCAAACAGTAACATGCGCACATTGAGCAAACAGTAACAGGCCCACATTGAGCAAACAGTAACATGCGCACATTGCGCACACAGTAACATGCGCACATTGCGCACACAGTAACAGGCCCACATTGAGCAAACAGTAACATGCGCACATTGAGCAAACAGTAACAGGCCCACATTAAGCAAACAGTAACATGCGCACATTGCGCACACAGTAACATGCGCACATTGCGCACACAGTAACATGCGCACACAGTAACATGCGCACATTGCGCACACAGTAACATGCGCACATTGCGTACACAGTAACATGTGCACATTGCGCACACAGTAACAGGCCCACATTGCGCACACAGTAACAGGCCCACATTGAGCAAACAGTAACAGGCCCACATTGAGCAAACAGTAGCATGCGCACATTGAGCAAACAGTAACATGCGCACACAGTAAAATGCGCACATTGCGCACACAGTAACATGAGCACATTGCGCACACAGTAACATGCGCACATTGCGCACACAGTAACATGAGCACATTGCGCACACAGTAACATGCGCACATTGCGCACACAGTAACATGCGCACATTGCGCACACAGTAACTGTGTGCGCAATGAGCACATTGCACACACAGTAACATGAGCACATTGCGCACACAGTAACATGCGCACATTGCGCACACAGTAACATGCGCACATTGCGCACACAGTAACAGGCCCACATTGAGCAAACAGTAGCATGCGCACATTGAACACACAGTAACAGGCCCACATTGAGCAAACAGTAACAGGCGCACATTGCGCACACAGTAACATGCGCACGTTGCGCATACAGTAACATGCGCACATTGCGCACACAGTAACAGGCCCACATTGAGCAAACAGTAGCATGCGCACATTGAGCAAACAGTAACTGGCCCACATTGAGCAAACATTAACATGCGCACACAGTAACATGCACACATTGCGCACACAGTAACATGAGCACATTGCGCACACAGTAACAGGCCCACATTGAGCAAACAGTAACATGCGCACACAGTAACATGCTCACATTGCGCACACAGTAACATGAGCACATTGCGCACACAGTAACATGAGCACATTGCGCACACAGTAACAGGCCCACATTGAGCAGACAGTAGCATGCGCACATTGAGCAAACAGTAACAGGCCCACATTGAACAAACAGTAACAGGCTCACATTGTGACCATAGACATTTTCATAAATTTGAAGAAAAAAAAACTTACCTTCTTCCTAGAAGCACATGGCCCAAGAATACATCGGCTGTTCTAGTCTGTTGAGGGGGCAGAGGCAAGGCAGATTGCCACAGAGACAAGAGATATATAGAGCCATTTGGGGGAGGGACAGATGATGAAACAGCTGAATCCAATACCGTTGGGTTCTGTATGGCAACTTTCTCGATGCCAAGGCAGGGACAGCTGCCATAAATTAGGACATACCTTCCCTTGTAGTGGGACAGCGTGACAGCCACTGCAAACCATGACTGACCCGCTGCATCCAGGACGGTTGGGAGGTATGCAGACTGCATAAAATAATGGACCACAAAATATGGCCATTGGCTACTTGAAATTTAGATCATGGATGCAGATCCCGCAACACAATCTAAGGGTACATTCACACATCAACAAGTGTTTGGCGGCCCGCACCTGGCCAGCTCTATAAGGCTATGGCTATGACTTTTTTTGTAAGAAGTACCAGTAATGTTGCGCGCCAAGTCTTATAATGTAAGTCTATGGGGTCGCACTGAGACATGCGACATACTTTGACGTGAAGCCAAAAATGCTTCCAGGATGTGTTTATGTGTTTATGGACGACTGTGGTGTCCCAGTAGCAGCATGTCACATGTTCCAATGCAACACCATAGACTTACATTTGAAAAATAGAAGCACCACATTACTGCAACATCAATGTCCGGCGACAAATGTCATCGTGTAGTTGGGCTCTATGTGTGGCTTGACTTATTGTCGCAGTATCCTTAGGCCTCTTTCACACAAACGTTCCGTTTCACGCATACGTCAGTATGCGTTCGGGGTGCGAGGAGGAAAACTTGCACCAATCCACATGCAATGGCAGACATTACTGTCTGCGATTGCATGTGTTTGTTCAGATTTTAAAGTGCGGGTGCAATGCGTATGGATGCATTTTGCACGCACGTGATTATAAAAAGAATGTTTACAAACTAAATTGCTAGGCAACCAACAGTGAATCACAATTTCAAACAGACCCATTCACTTCAATGGTGCCCGGGCTGTGTGGAAAAAGCAGTATATAGAACATACTGGGATTTTCACGCAAAGGCCAACTGATGCGTGCAAAACATTGCCCATGTGCAAAGACCTATTGAAATGAATGGGTCAGGATTCAGTGCGGGTGCGATGCGTGGCGTGAATGCATAGCAGAAAACACGCTCGTGTGAAAGGGGCATTAGGCTTCTTACACGCAAACGAAGTGTTTGTCAGATATGCATATTGTGAAACAAGCCCGTTTTGATCCGTCATAATAGAAGCCTATGAGAATCATAACGGATCCGTCTGAGTTCCGTTATGTAGAACGGAAAAAAAAAGTCCTATCGACAGGACTTTGTTTTCCGTCTTGCATAACGGGAACCAAACGGATCCGTTATTATTCTCATAGGCTTCTATTATGACGGATCAAAACAGAATGCCTCTAAAGGCTTCCGTTTTGACTTCCGTCTTATGGTTTCCGTTATTTTCCGTTATAACCATGTTATAACGGAAAACACAAACGGAAAGCATAACGCTGATGTGAACCCACCCTAAGGACCAATGATGCAAATTCAAATCATGATCGCAACCTGATAGTAAAACTCCAGACAGACCACAATTTACGTCACTAAATGGATGCATATAGACACATAACTGACTACAGCAAAATCTAGTCATCTTGCTCCACTTCCTTTGGGATGTCTTGTAGAGTGTATGCTCTTGAAATCAGCGTCCTTTTCTTCTGCGTACCAGTCTGTTACTAAGTTCATTCTCAATGTACTTGTGTTGTTTTATATTAAATATGATTGCCCACTTTTAGATGTAGAATGTCATGGAATTAACTCTTTCTACCCAGAAGGTTTTTTTTGCAAACTGAAGCCAATTTCAATTGTTCTTTCACTTTAAAATACAACTCACGTGCGACTTTACGAATAACTTACTTCGGGTGATCGGAGCCCATACATTTTAATACTTTACAGATAGATCTCCATACAGTACTCTTCTGAAGTTTTGAACAAAGCAACTTGGGATGAGGCATCTGAAGCGCGCTTCGCTCTACACTTACTAATAATTATAATAATAATAATAATGATAATAATAATAATAATATCTCTAGCCAAAAAAGGTAGATAAGAACTTATATGTTTTCTTGTATGAATGACTTATTTTGTCCAATAAGAAATTCTACCGCAACTTAAGGTGTTCTTTGTTTTTATAGATACTAAATTAACATTTTAAAGGAACAGTCTGAAAAAATATGTTTTACTCTGTTGTGCCTTGTGAGGGCCTAAGATAAGGTTACATTTCACATAAATCCTCAGATACATCACTGTGCATAGCCTGGTATACCAGTTTATCCCAGATAATTTATTTAGAATTAAAATTGGAATGGCTTGGAGGATTTTCATTAAAGGTTTTGTGTGGCATCCTATGGAATTTTTCACTACTAATTCTATCAAAATGTATTAAAACTAATTTTGTGAAGACCTGACTTGGGACATTTCATCATGATATAAAAATGTAGTATAAGTAACTTTTAACAGGTCTATTGGTAAAACCACAGATGCCATTTCTATGCTATATACTGTATTTAAAGTAAGTTTACCGGTATTGAGGTGGTATATTGACAATATCACTGAGTTACTGTAGCAGTGAGGGATATCACGGTCAACTACAGAAATGGTATCAATTAGCTTTGAGACCTTTCTAGATGCACTTTTCATGCAGATGATAGAAGTAATAGTATTAGAAACTGAGATCTAACTCTATGCACTCCATTTATTATATAATTATGCTAAAACGGGACAAGAAGAATAACCAATCCTACTCCTGATACAAAATACAAGATCACTTTAGTGATCCCAAGTGGGATCAAGTCTGCAAATAGCATAGTGTGATATGACATGATTCTTAAAGGGGTGGTCTCTCTTACTAATGTATTGTGATTATCCATATTTCCTCCTTTGCTGGCTGGATTCATTTTTCCATTCAATTATACTGTACACTGCTTGTTTCCAGGAGTTATGACCACCACTGCAGTGCAGTTATAAAGTGACGGCAATAGCGATATGCCATCAATATCTGAAATAGTAATACTCTTATAAATAGAGTAGCTTACCTATTGCATAGATGGCAATTGTTACATTTGCATTTTCTAATTTCCCTTTCTCTTAATTTTACTCCATTACTTTTAGTAGAATCACAAAGAAGAATTTGTTTTTAGAGAAGATATGACTTTTTCCATCTGCTACATTAACTTTAGACATAGACAGTACATGCCATTTTAAGTTTTTGTCTAGCATTAGAGATGAGCGAGTAGTGTTCGATCGAGCTGGTATTCGATCGAATACTACGCTATTTGGCATACTCGATTTCGTTCGAGTATAACGGCGATGGCGCACTTAGAATTCGTTTCCCCTCCCACCTTCCCTGGCGCTCTTTTTCCACCAATCAACATGCAGGGGGGGTATGACAGGCACGCTGAGCACGCTGGCAGCGCGAAAACGGCGTCTACATGCATTGGCTGGAAAAACCATGTGACCTCGAATATTAAAAACTCAGCTCTTCCTGCTCGTACGCATATGCTGCGTGAACTTAGTCAGGGACAGAGGCTGGAGAAGGGACAGACAGATTTTAGCTGTTGGATAGGCAGGAGCGTGATTAAAAGCCCTTATCAGGGCTACTACAGTGGACTTCAGTGATAGCTTACTACAATATAGACTTTACAGAGAACGGCTGCTGTATTCAGGGATAGCTGCTGGAGTAGGGACAGAGAGAGGCATTAGTGGTGTATTAGGTGCTCTGCTACATACCAAACTATATTTGACACTACTGCTGTGTACCTTGAAAAATACAATATATAGGCCTTAACTGGCAACTGCACTGTGCGTTCTCTTGCAAAGTAATTTCTCATAACTGTTGTTCATACACACCGTCTGATCACTGAGTACACGGCTGTGTACCTTGAAAAATACAATATATAGGCCTTAACTGGCAACTGCACTGTGCGTTCTCTTGCAAAGTAATTTCTCATAACTGTTGTTCATACACACCGTCTGATCACTGAGTACACGGCTGTGTACCTTGAAAAATACAATATATAGGCCTTAACTGGCAACTGCACTGTGCGTTCTCTTGCAAAGTAATTTCTCATAACTGTTGTTCATACACACCGTCTGATCACTCAGTACACGGCTGTGTACCTTGAAAAATACAATATATAGGCCTTAACTGGCAACTGCACTGTGCGTTCTCTTGCAAAGTAATTTCTCATAACTGTTGTTCATACACACCGTCTGATCACTGAGTACACGGCTGTGTACCTTGAAAAATACAATATATAGGCCTTAACTGGCAACTGCACTGTGCGTTCTCTTGCAAAGTAATTTCTCATAACTGTTGTTCATACACACCGTCTGATCACTGAGTACACGGCTGTGTACCTTGAAAAATACAATATATAGGCCTTAACTGGCAACTGTACTGTGCGTTCTCTTGCAAAGTAATTTCTCATAACTGTTGTTCATACACACCGTCTGATCACTGAGTACACGGCTGTGTACCTTGAAAAATACAATATATAGGCCTTAACTGGCAACTGCACTGTGCGTTCTCTTGCAAAGTAATTTCTCATAACTGTTGTTCATACACACCGTCTGATCACTGAGTACACGGCTGTGTACCTTGAAAAATACAATATATAGGCCTTAACTGGCAACTGTACTGTGCGTTCTCTTGCAAAGTAATTTCTCATAACTGTTGTTCATACACACCGTCTGATCACTCAGTACACGGCTGTGTACCTTGAAAAATACAATATATAGGCCTTAACTGGCAACTGTACTGTGCGTTCTCTTGCAAACTAATTTCACGGCTGTGAAGGCAAAATATTGTAAAAAAAAAAAAAATGCGGCGGGGGGCTAGCGGAATAGGACGTGGACGAGGACGGGGGCGCGGAAATGCTGTTGGGGGCCTTGTTGAAGCCAGTGGGGATACAATGCGTGCTGGTGAGGGTCAGCCAGGATCCCGCTCATCCAGAATCCCTGCCTTTATGGGACAGTTAAGCAGGGGGCGGGTTACACCGCTGTTGAGGCCTGAGCAGGTTGAACAGGTGGTGCAATGGATAGCCGATAGCGCTTCCACACAGTTGTCCACCAGCCAGTCATCCACACAGTCTCACTCTGACCCTCCTTCCTCCACACCTGGCCAACAGAGTCATCCCACCCTTGACCCCTCCCAGGAGCTCTTTTCGGGTCCTTTTTCAGATGTGCCGGAAGAATCCCAGGAGCTAGGAGAGGAATTTGTTTGTAGTGATGCCCAAACCCTTGAGTTTTCGCCATCTCCTGCTGATGTGGACCCTGAGCCAGCATCTGTTATCATGAGCGATGATGATGATGAGACGCAGTTGCCATCAAGGGAGGCTGTTGGAATGTCCAGTGGGCAGGAGGAGGAGCAGAGTGAGGAAGAGGAGGTGGTGGATGACGAAATGACCGACCCCACTTGGCCAGGGGTGATGTCCAGCGGGGAAAGCAGTGGAGAGGTGGTGGTCTGCGCAGCACCGAAAAAGGCAGCAAGAGGCAGAGGGATGTCCAGAGGCAGAGGGATGTCCAGCAGGGCAGGCAGAGGGATGTCCACAGGCAGAGGGATGTCCACAGGCAGAGGGATGTCCAGAGGCAGAGGACAGTCCAGACAAAGTAGTGAGGCCACAGCCAGCACGGCCGAAGCTGTTCCCGGCAGCGGGCAGTCGCGCGAAGCTCCCCCATCGAGGCCTCGTACTTCTGTGGTGTGGAGATTTTTTAATGTTTGTGCGGATGACAAACTGAGCGCGGTTTGCACACTCTGCCACTCAAAACTGAGTAGGGGCTCTGAGAAGAGCAATCTGACCACCTCAGGCATGCGGCGTCACTTGGAAGTCAAGCACTGGGCTGAGTGGGAGAGAGCAAACGCAATACAAACTGCGCCCGGTCCTGCTGCCACTGCCTCTTCCCCTTTGTTGTGTGCTGCCACTGCGGTCCAGACCTCCAGCCAGGACACCTCCACATCTGCCTCTGCCTCGGCTACTTTGGGGCCTTCTCCTTCAGCCTCCCCTTCCCCCGCCTCTTCGCCTGCACCCTCACACTCCTCGTCCCAACAACTGTCCATCTCGCAGGCGTTCGACCGCAGGCGGAAGTACGCCTCGAGTCACCCCCAAGCCCAAGCCTTAAACTGCCACATCTCCAAACTGCTGGCCCTGGAGATGTTGCCGTTTAGGCTTGTGGAGACGCAGGCCTTCCGCGACCTGATGGCGGCTGCCGCACCTCGCTATTCCGTCCCCAGCCGCCACTACTTTTCCCGGAGTGCCGTCCCCGCCCTGCACCAGCACGTGTCGCGTAACATCAGGCGGGCCCTGAGGTACGCAGTCAGCGCAAAGGTCCACTTGACCACCGACTCATGGACAAGCGCTTGCGGCCAGGGACGCTACATCTCTTTGACGGCACACTGGGTGAATGTAGTGGAAGCGGGGACGGGGTCGCAAACAGAGACGGCCTACCTACCACCCCCGCCCAAGATTGCCAGCATGGGTTCTGATAAACCCCCCTCCTCCTCCTCCTCCTCCTCCTCCTGTGCCTTAACATCTCCCTCAGCCGCTAGCTGGAAGCGTTGCAGCACTGGCGCGGGGAGACGTCAGCAGGCGGTGCTAAAGCTCATCAGCTTGGGCGACAGGAAGCACAGCGCCCCAGAGGTGAGGGACGCCATATTGCAGCAGACGGAGATGTGGCTGTCGCCGCTTCAGCTAGGACCAGGCATGGTCGTGTGCGATAACGGCCGTAACCTGGTGGCGGCTCTGGAGCTTGCCGAACTCAATCACGTACCATGCCTGGCCCACGTTTTTAATCTGGTAGTCCAAAAATTTCTGAAGACTTACCCCAACCTGGCAGAGCTACTGGTGAAAGTGCGGCGCTTGTGCGCTCACTTTCGGAAGTCAACTGTAGCTGCTGCTAGCTTAAAAAAACTCCAGCAACGCCTCCATTTGCCTGAACATCGGCTGTTGTGCGACCTGCCCACTCGCTGGAATTCCACCTATTCCATGTTGGCCAGGGTGTGTGAGCAGCAGAGAGCATTGATGGAGTACCAGATTATGAATCCACGCGTGCCTCCAACTCAGCTCCCTCAGTTTGCCAACCACGAGTGGCCATGGATGGCAGACATATGCGATGTACTGCGTATCTTTGAGGAGTCCACCAAGAAGGTCAGCAGCGAGGACGCTATAGTGAGCGTAACCATCCCGCTCCTAGGCGTCCTTAAAGAATCGCTCATCGCAATAAGGGAGAACGCATTGCACGCAGAGGAGACGGGGGTAGGAGGAGACGCAACGGAGCTACACAGTCAGACCACACTTTTGTCTGCTTCACGGTGGCAGTTGCAGGAGGAGGAGGATGAGGAGGAGGAGGACGACGTGGAGGTGGCTGTGGAAGAGGAGGAGGATGCTGGCGGCGAGGGTAGCAGTCAGGCTGTGTGCGTCCCATTGGTTCAGCGCGGATGGGGCGGAGAGGAGGCGGAAGAGGAAGAGGAGGAAATGGCAAGTGATCCTTCTGGTGGGGGCAGTGAGGTCATGCCTATTCAGAGTCTGGCACACATGGCTGACTTCATGCTGGGCTGCTTTTCCCGGGACACACGTGTTGTCCGGATAGTGGAGAACAAACTGTACTGGGTCTTCGCACTCCTGGACCCCCGGTATAAAGATAACGTCTCCTCTTTTATTCCGGTAGAGGAGAGGACGAATCGATTGCTGGAATACCAGAGGGAACTCGTGCAGAACATGATGGAGATTTTCCCACCCACCATCGCTGGCGGCAGAGAGGAGAGGGTCTCCCAGAGTCCCACAACATCCATCAGGCCCACAGCCACCAGGGGAACACTCTCCAAGGTGTGGGACACGTTCATGGCACCCCCTCGTGCAACTTCCATCACTGCGGGGCCCGCTATCAGCAGGAGGGACAAGTATCGGCGGATGTTGCGGGAGTACCTGGCAGACCGTAACCCTGTCCTCCCCGATCCCTCGGCGTCCTACACTTACTGGGTCTCCAAGTTGGACACGTGGCTGGAACTGTCCCTGTACGCCTTGGAGGTGCTTGCCTGCCCTGCCGCCAGCGTGCTATCAGAAAGGGTGTTCAGCGCAGCCGGGGGCATTATAACCGATAAGCGCAGCCGCCTGTCAACCGACAGTGCCGACAGGCTGACGCTAATCAAAATGAACAGCAAGTGGATTGACCCGGACTTTGCTTCTCCAACCGTGGAAAGCAGCCAAAAGTGAAGTGCCATCTGTATGAAGTGCCATTTCCTCCTCCACCTCCTCCTCCTCCTCCTCCTTAACCGCCGTAGAATTGCTCCGTAAATAAGAAAAATGTATATGTTTATGGCTCACCTCTTGGGCCTCCACAAAATGTTTAAGAGGTCTCACCTCTTGGGCCTCCTCATAATTTTTAACCGGTCTCACCTCTTGGGCCTCCTCATAATTTTTAACAGGTCTCACCTCTTGGGCCTCCACATAATTTTTAAGAGGTCTCACCTCTTGGGCCTCCACATAATTTTTAACAGGTCTCACCTCTTGGGCCTCCACAAAATGTTTAACAGGTCTCACCTCTTGGGCCTCCACAAAATGTTTAACAGGTCTCACCTCTTGGGCCTCCACAAAATGTTTAACAGGTCTCACCTCTTGGGCCTCCACAAAATGTTTAACAGGTCTCACCTCTTGGGCCTCCACATAATTTTTAACACGTCTCACCTCTTGGGCCTCCACAAAATGTTTAACAGGTCTCACCTATTGGGCCTCCACATAATTTTTAACGGGTCTCACCTCTTGGGCCTCCACAAAATGTTTAACAGGTCTCACCTCTTGGGCCTCCACATAATTTTTAACAGGTCTCACCTTTGGGCCTCCACATAATTTTTAAGAGGTCTCACCTCTTGGGCCTCCACATAATTTTTAACAGGTCTCACCTCTTGGGCCTCCACAAAATGTTTAACAGGTCTCACCTCTTGGGCCTCCACAAAATGTTTAACAGGTCTCACCTCTTGGGCCTCCACATAATTTTTAACACGTCTCACCTCTTGGGCCTCCACAAAATGTTTAACAGGTCTCACCTATTGGGCCTCCACATAATTTTTAACGGGTCTCACCTCTTGGGCCTCCACAAAATGTTTAACAGGTCTCACCTCTTGGGCCTCCACATAATTTTTAACAGGTCTCACCTCTTGGGCCTCCACATAATTTTAAGAGGTCTCACCTCTTGGGCCTCCACATAATTTTTAACAGGTCTCACCTCTTGGGCCTCACAAATTTTAACAGGTCTCACCTCTTGGGCCTCCACAAAATGTTTAACAGGTCTCACCTCTTGGGCCTCCACAAAATGTTTAACAGGTCTCACCTCTTGGGCCTCCACAAAATGTTTAACAGGTCTCACCTCTTGGGCCTCCACAAAATGTTTAACAGGTCTCACCTCTTGGGCCTCCACATAATTTTTAACACGTCTCACCTCTTGGGCCTCCACAAAATGTTTAACAGGTCTCACCTATTGGGCCTCCACATAATTTTTAACGGGTCTCACCTCTTGGGCCTCCTCAAAATGTTTAACAGGTCTCACCTCTTGGGCCTCCACATAATTTTTAACAGGTCTCACCTTTTGGGCCTCCACAAAAGGTTTAAGAGGTTAACAGTGGAAAGCAGCCAAAAGTGAAGTGCCATCTGTATGAAGTGCCATTTCCTCCTCCACCTCCTCCTCCTCCTCCTCCTTAACCGCCGTAGAATTGCTCCGTAAATAAGAAAAATGTATATATTTATGGCTCACCTCTTGGGCCTCCACATAATTTTTAACACGTCTCACCTCTTGGGCCTCCACAAAATGTTTAACAGGTCTCACCTCTTGGGCCTCCACATAATTTTTAACAGGTCTCACCTCTTGGGCCTCCACAAAATGTTTAACAGGTCTCACCTCTTGGGCCTCCACATAATTTTTAACACGTCTCACCTCTTGGGCCTCCACAAAATGTTTAACAGGTCTCACCTATTGGGCCTCCACATAATTTTTAACGGGTCTCACCTCTTGGGCCTCCACAAAATGTTTAACAGGTCTCACCTCTTGGGCCTCCACAAAATGTTTAACAGGTCTCACCTCTTGGGCCTCCACATAATTTTTAACACGTCTCACCTCTTGGGCCTCCACAAAATGTTTAACAGGTCTCACCTATTGGGCCTCCACATAATTTTTAACGGGTCTCACCTCTTGGGCCTCCACAAAATGTTTAACAGGTCTCACCTCTTGGGCCTCCACAAAATGTTTAACAGGTCTCACCTCTTGGGCCTCCACAAAATGTTTAACAGGTCTCACCTCTTGGGCCTCCACATAATTTTTAACAGGTCTCACCTTTTGGGCCTCCACAAAAGGTTTAAGAGGTTAACAGTGGAAAGCAGCCAAAAGTGAAGTGCCATCTGTATGAAGTGCCATTTCCTCCTCCACCTCCTCCTCCTCCTCCTCCTTAACCGCCGTAGAATTGCTCCGTAAATAAGAAAAATGTATATATTTATGGCTCACCTCTTGGGCCTCCACATAATTTTTAACAGGTCTCACCTCTTGGGCCTCCACAAAAGGTTTAAGAGGTTAACAGTGGAAAGCAGCCAAAAGTGAAGTGCCATCTGTATGAAGTGCCATTTCCTCCTCCACCTCCTCCTTAACCGCCGTAGAATTGCTCCGTAAATAATAAAAATGTATATATTTATTGCTCACCTCTTGGGCCTCCACATAACTTTTTAACAGGTCTCACCTCTTGGGCCTCCACATAATTTTTAAGAGGTCTCACCTCTTGGGCCTCCACATAATTTTTAAGAGGTCTCACCTCTTGGGCCTCCACATAATTTTTAAGAGGTGTCACCTTTTGGGCCTCCACATAATTTTTAAGAGGTCTCACCTCTTGGGCCTCCACATAATTTTTAACAGGTCTCACCTCTTGGACCTCCACATAATTTTTAACACGTCTCTCCTCTTGGGCCTCCACATAATTTTTAATACGTCTCACCTCTTGGGCCTCCACATAATTTTTAATACGTCTCACCTCTTGGGCCTCCACATAATTTTTAAGAGGTCTCACCTCTTGGGCCTACACAAAATGTTTAAGAGGTGTCACCTCTTGGGCCTCCACATAATTTTTAAGAGGTCTCACCTCTTGGGCCTCCACATAATTTTTAAGAGGTCTCACCTCTTGGGCCTCCACATAATTTTTAAGAGGTGTCACCTCTTGGGCCTCCACATAATTTTGAAGAGGTCTCACCTCTTGGGCCTCCACATAATTTTGAAGAGGTCTCACCTCTTGGGCCTCCACATAATTTTGAAGAGGTCTCACCTCTTGGGCCTCCACATAATTTTGAAGAGGTCTCACCTTTTGGGGCTCCACAAAATGTTTAAGAGGTCTCACCTCTTTAGCCTCCACACAATTTTTAAGACGTCTCACCTCTTGGGCCTCCACAAAATTTTCCATGAGCCTCTGGCCAGCCCACGGCCTCTTCCTGCCTTTTGCGGTCCTACGCATCCCTCAACATCACCACTGCTTTACCTGCTAGACATGACACTGGGCCAGGTCGGGTGACTGACATCTCAAGCGCCAACAATTTGGGCATTTTAAGGCTTCTGCATGTGTTTGAGTTGTTTTTACATTTTAAAGAAGACATGTCTGACCACATCTCACACACACACACAATGACAATTAGGGGTGGGGTCTATTTGCTTTCCCCCTTGCCTATGCCATCTGTGGTTGTCATAGGCAACGTGATTTTAAGGGGTGCAGAATTTTATCTTCTTTTTTGTCTAGTTTGGCTTGGGGTCCATGGCAATGTTGAGGAAAGAAGGTTTCCTTGTATGGTCTCACTTTACAGAGAGGTTATATTGTGTTTGGAGTGTATTGTTGAGAGGCTGTGATAGTGGCGTAATAGTGCGACTTGGGCGCGTTATATGCACCCAGACATGCTTCCCCTGCTGTCCCAGTTGCATTCCAGCAGTGTTGGCATCCTTTTCTGAGGTTCCAGGGTGGACTTGGTGACCTCCAAGTGGTCGAATTGAGATTTCCAAGTGGCGAGCATTTTTTCCCCATAGACTTTAATGGGATTCGATATTCGGTCGAATAGTCGAATTTCGCGGTCTATTCGAATCGAATTTCGAACTTTCGAATATTTCACTACTCGCTCATCTCTATCTAGCATGCACCGTTTTTTGTTTGGTCTGAAACCCAACACTCATAATGAAAACAGGATGGATCTCCACTGGATCCTAATATAGTCAATGGGTCTGGTGGTGAACGACAATATCTGGTTATGGGGGATATGGTGAACTCCTACAGGCTGTTTCTCTTCCAAAACAGCCCACCAGATCAGGTAAACTGAGAGTTAAAACTAGTCTTAGCATAAGGAGTAGTTGAGTTAGTCCCTGGAAAAAGAGTTTACAGAGAGGAACTGCTTTTTATGGGTGACAAACTACTTTGTCATTAAACAATTTACAAATAGACACCACAGCATTATTTTCTATTGTGGAAATATATTTCTTCAATTTAAAGACAAATCCAAAATAAGGATTTAAGCCTCCATGGAGGACATGATCTTTAGTGACAACATACTGGTTTTAATTGTTTTATTTTGTTATTTTATGATTTTTCTTCCATACCCTAATAACCCATATAAAAATGAAATAAACAATATATAATAAACAAGACACAATATCTGTTAAGTTTTCATTATTTTAGAAAATAATTATTCCTAATTTTCTAACAGTTTTATTTTTTGGTACAGCCATCCTTGTTTTTGTTGTATATGTAAATTAGTTACTACTCATTGAATACAAAGTATTAGATTAATGTTTTACTGTACACAGCTTTCAAGACAGCTTTTGTATTGCATTTCTGTCAAATTATCCAATTCATTAGCAGATAAACAATTATTTGATGTACAGGTATGTTAAAGAGGCCCTTTTTATAAATAGCATTTTCAGTATAAATATGGAAAGCCTTCTTTAATTTGTTTTTCTCTCTGATTATTGACAGGTTGCAATTGATGAAGCTGTAAAATATGTTTACATTTTTACTCTTCAGTATGTTATAAGCAGATGGTGCAAGTGGAAATTTGAATATTTTAACTTTGTGAACAATATGTATCTACTGCAACAGATAATTTCCTTTGATCAAAACCATTAGGAATGTTAAATGCTGGCAAAAAGTTGGAAAAATAAATATATGAATATAGGGTGTTTTAATTTAGCATCCGAAGTGGAATTCGATCCGAAGTTTAGGAAAAATTTTATTTTCCAAGAAGCAAAATTTCCTTGCGCTTCGTGGTAATGAATAATTTTTTCTTAAAATGGTGGCTACAGTTGTCTTAGAAAGAGTAAGTGGATGAGGTGAGTGATTTTTTATAAAATTTAACATAAAAAGGCCATACTGCAGTAGCGTAGGCTGAATAGGGTTATAACATAGCTATTAGTGACAAATTGATTCCTAACAAATCAAACTGTTTGTCCATCTTAAGCAAAGCTGCCAATTCAAATTTGTTAAAACTTCACTCATCTCTGCTTAGGATGATCAGCAAAATTAAAGGGCTAAGCTGTAGTGCCAGGCATAAACAACTAGTTAGCATCTTGAGGTTTATCCCACAAAGAGGGACAGATAAACCATTGGCTTTACAGGGAAAAATCCCAGCCAATTTAGACACACCTACAATATGAGTCCACTTTTGGTTTTTCATCCAGGACCACTTTAAGTACCCAAAACTCAATTCATTATTGCCCCACCTAATCAGATTATCTTGAAGTTCAATATTTTATCACCAGAATACCAGCAGTAAGTTACTATTTTTGTACATTTATGGTGATGCTTGAACTTTTTGAATCCTTCATAATTTTCTATATTTCTGCATACATTTGAACGAAAACTACATCTAATTTTCACACAAGCCCTGAATGTAGATATAGATAACCAAATCAGAGTAAAACATGTTAGACTTGGTCATTTATTTATTGAAGAAAATAATCCAAAATCACATGTGAATGGCAAAAGGTATGTGAACCTTTGCTTTCAGTATCTGGTGCGACACCCCTATGCAGCAATTACTGCAACTAAACATTTATGGTTATTAGTCCAGCATTGGCTTGGAGGAATTTTAGCTCATGTCTCCATATACAACAGCTTCAAATCTGTTATATTGATGAGTTTCCTCACATGAACTTCAGGTTCTTCCACAACATTTCTTTTGGACTAAGATCACAGTATTAACTTGCTCATTCAAAAACTTTATTTTTTTTAACCATTCTTTGGCAGAACAATTTGCATGCTTAGGGTCCTTGTCTTGCTGCATGACTTATGTTCTAATGATCCAGAAGACAGATATCCTGGCACTTTCTTTTAAAATTTGCTGATTCAATTCAGAATTAATTGTTCTCTTAATGATGGCAAGTTGTCCTGGCCCAGATGCAGCAAAACAGGCTCAAAGTATGATACTACCACCACCATATTTCGCACAAGGGAGAGATTTTTATCAGTAGTATAGCTATTGGGGAAGCCACTACTTCAGGGCCTGAGCTCAGAAGGGGCCTGGGAAGAGTAGCAGGCCAGCAAGGCCATATTTCTAATAAATTAGTTTTTTATTTTACAGTTCCCCTCTGTCCCTGTGGGTGGAGGAGGGAGCAATGGGGCACAACGCTGCGGCCCGTAGAGAAATGAGGAGATCGGAGAGAGGGATTCTACCTCTCATCTGCACTGCTATCTGATTGGCAGAATGCCTGTGGGCAGAAGCTGGCGCTCTAACAATTGTTGAAAGGCCTGCAAACCTGACCGCCTGCCTTGCATGTAACGCTGCATCACTCTTGCTCTGTGATCACTACCCTTTACTGTGCCCCCTACCCTGTACTGTACCCCCTACCCTGTACTTTGCCCACTACCCTGTACTGTGCCCCCTATAATTTACTGTTCCACCTACTCTGTACTATGCCCACTACCCTGTACTGTGCTTACTACTCTTTACATTGCCACCTACCCTACCCTGTGCTTTCTACCCTGTACTGTACCCTATATCCTTTATTGTGCCCCCTTGCTTGTACTGTGCCCTATACCCTGTATTGTGCCCTATATGCCTTGCTGTGCCCCTACCCTGTACTGTGCCCCCTTATAATACACTGTAGATACAGGGATATAAGGGGATACCACTCTACTTTGCCTCCTAACCTGTACTATGCCCTCTTATACCCTGCATTGTGCCCTCTTACTGTACCCTGTACTGTGCCATCTTATACTCTATACTGTGCCCACTTAAACCTTATCTAGTCACTGTATGGCAGTGTTATCCAGTCATTGTATGGCAGTGTTATCCTGTCACTGTATGGCAGTGTTATCTAGTCACTGTATGGTATTGTTATCTGGTGACTGTATGGAGGTGTTATCTGGTGACTGTATGGAGGCGTTATCCAGTCACTGTATGGAGATGTTATCCAGTCACTGTATGACAGTGTTATTCATTCACAGTGTGGCCATGTTATCTGGTCATGGTATCATTCGGTCACTGTATGGTGGTGATATGCAGTCCCTATTTGGTGGTGGTATGCAGTCCCTGTATGGTGGCATTATCCAGTCACTGTATGGAGGCATTTTCCAGTCACTGTATGGTGGCATTATCCTGTCATGGTATGGGGCTATAATGTTACAGTGTTTGTTATCCAGTCGTGGTATGAGCTATTATCCAGTATGGTGGTTTTATTTAGTCTCTGTATGTTGGTAATATATATATATATATATATATATATATATATATATATATATATATATACACTCACCGGCCACTTTATTAGGTACACCTGTCCAACTGCTCGTTAACACTTAATTTCTAATCAGCCAATCACATGGCGGCAACTCAGTGCATTTAGGCATGTAGACATGGTCAAGACAATCTCCTGCAGTTCAAACCGAGCATCAGTATGGGGAAGAAAGGTGATTTGAGTGCCTTTGAACGTGGCATGGTTGTTGTTGCCAGAAGGGCTGGTCTGAGTATTTCAGAAACTGCTGATCTACTGGGATTTTCACGCACAACCATCTCTAGGGTTTACAGAGAATGGTCCGAAAAAGAAAAAACATCCAGTGAGCAGCAGTTCTGTGGGCGGAAATGCCTTGTTGATGCCAGAGGTCAGAGGAGAATGGGCAGACTGGTTCGAGCTGATAGAAAGGCAACAGTGACTCAAATTGCCACCCGTTACAACCAAGGTAGGCAGAAGAGCATCTCTGAACGCACAGTACGTCGAACTTTGAGGCAGATGGGCTACAGCAGCAGAAGACCACACCGGGTGCCACTCCTTTCAGCTAAGAACAGGAAACTGAGGCTACAATTTGCACAAGCTCATCGAAATTGGACAGTAGAAGATTGGAAAAACGTTGCCTGGTCTGATGAGTCTCGATTTCTGCTGCGACATTCGGATGGTAGGGTCAGAATTTGGCGTCAACAACATGAAAGCATGGATCCATCCTGCCTTGTATCAACGGTTCAAGCTGGTGGTGGTGTCATGGTGTGGGGAATATTTTCTTGGCACTCTTTGGGCCCCTTGGTACCAATTGAGCATCGTTGCAACGCCACAGCCTACCTGAGTATTGTTGCTGACCATGTCCATCCCTTTATGACCACAATGTACCCAACATCTGATGGCTACTTTCAGCAGGATAATGCGCCATGTCATAAAGCTGGAATCATCTCAGACTGGTTTCTTGAACATGACAATGAGTTCACTGTACTCAAATGGCCTCCACAGTCACCAGATCTCAATCCAATAGAGCATCTTTGGGATGTGGTGGAACGGGAGATTCGCATCATGGATGTGCAGCCGACAAATCTGCGGCAACTGTGTGATGCCACCATGTCAATATGGACCAAAATCTCTGAGGAATGCTTCCAGCACCTTGTTGAATCTATGCCACGAAGAATTGAGGCAGTTCTGAAGGCAAAAGGGGGTCCAACCCGTTACTAGCATGGTGTACCTAATAAAGTGGCCGGTGAGTGTATATATATATATATATATATATATATATATATATATATATATATATACAGTACAGACCAAAAGTTTGGACACACCTTCTCATTCAAAGAGTTTTCTGTATTTTCATGACTATGAAAACTGTAGATTAACACTGAAGGCATCAAAACTATGAATTAACACATGTGGAATTATATACTTAACAATAAAGTGTGAAACGACTGAAAATATGTCTTATATTCTAGGTTCTTCAAAGTAGCCACCTTTTGCTTTGAATACTGCTTTGCACACTCTTGGCATTCTCTTGATGAGCTTCAAGAGGTAGTCACCTAAAATAGTATTCCAACAGTCTTGAAGGAGTTCCCAGAGATGCTTAGCACTTGTTGGCCCTTTTGCCTTCACTCTGCGGTCCAGCTCACCCCAAACCATCTCGATTGGGTTCAAGTCTGGTGACTGTGAAGGCCAGGTCATCTGGCGTAGTACTCTATCACTCTCCTTCTTGGTCAAATAGCCCTTACACAGCCTGGAGGTGTGTTTGGGGTCATTTTCCTGTTGATAAATAAATAATGGTCCAACTAAACGCAAACCGGATGGAATAGCATGCTGCTGCAAGATGCTGTGGTAGCCATGCTGGTTCAGTATGCCTTCAATTTTGAATAAATCCCCAACAGTGTCACCAGCAAAGCACCCCCACACCATCACACCTCCTCCTCCATGCTTCACGGTGGAAACCAGACATGTAGAGTCCATCCGTTCACCTTTTCTGCATCGCACAAAGACACGGTGGTTGGAACCAAAGATCTCAAATTTGGACTCATCAGACCAAAGCACCGATTTCCACTGGTCTAATGTCCATTCCTTGTGTTCTTTAGCTCAAACAAGTCTCTTCTTCTTGTTGCCTGTCCTTAGCAGTGGTTTCCTAGCAGCTATTTTACCATGAAGGCCTGCTGCACACAGTCTCCTCTTAACAGTTGTTTTTAGAGATGTGTCTGCTGCTAGAACTCTGTGTGGCATTGACCTAGTCTCTAATCTGAGCTGCTGTTAACCTGCGATTTCTGAGGCTGGTGACTCGGCTGAACTTATCCTCCGCAGCAGAGGTGACTCTTGGTCTTCCTTTCCTGGGGCGGTCCTCATGTGAGCCAGTTTCTTTGTAGCGCTTGATGGTTTTTGCTACTGCACTTGCGGACACTTTCAAAGTTTTCCCAATTTTTCGGACTGACTGACCTTCATTTCTAAAAGTAATGAAGGCCACTCGTTTTTCTTTACTTAGCTGCTTTTTCCTTGCCATAATACAAATTCTAATAGTCTATTCAGTAGGACTATCAGCTGTGTATCCAACTGACTTCTGCCCAACACAACTCATGGTCCTAACCCCATTTATAAGGCAAGAAATTCCACTTATTAAACCTGACAGGGCACACCTGTGAAGTGAAAACCATTTCAGGTGACTACTAGAATCCTGAGCGAATCCTAAAAGATTCGGGGATTCGGTATTCGGCCCGAATTTTCCGTGGGATTCAGGGGTTCGAGCTGAATCACGAATCCAATTAAAGTCTATGGGAGACCCGAATATTTTTGCCGCGGCCAAAAGGTTCTGCACAGTCAAGTTTTCCCCAACATGTGAAAAACTCAGAAAAAGATGGAAACACCTTGGAAATGGATAGGAAACACCAGGGGCAGCATGTAGGGATGCCTCTGAGGCTCCCTAATTGCACCATTTTTTCTAAATCTGGCCAATAGTCTGGTGATGACCCCAAGGCAATTTTCAGGGACACGGTAATGGTGACCCACTTAAAAATGCTGCCTGACAACCTGGCGGTGAACCCCTGATTGTCTGTCTTTTAATAAGATTGCACTGTAAAGCATGGTGGTGAGCCTCAGTATGACTTTTTGGATGGAGATTGCATGTGGTCACGTACTCCCTGGAACCCCATAGTCACCCCTTCTCTAATGTGCTTCCCCAGAACATTCTCTGCCCCAATTCGCAAGACCTTTTGCAGTCTCAGTGTGCTGACAGTGGGTATTTACCAGTGTTGTCTGAGGAGGTGGTGGACAATGGCGAGACACAGGTGTCGGGGGGTGAGGTAGTTGAAAGTAGTGTTGCACGATATATCGAAAACTCGGTACGGTTTCGGTACCTAGTGCGGTACCGAAGCTCGATACCGAGTTTTCTTGCCGTCCGATACATAGAACATGGCGCGCGCATCACTTTAATGCGGTTGCCATGTTCTAATATCTGCCGCGCTGCCAGGGCCGGATTATAATTGGAGCACCTGGAGCTACTGCTCCAGGCCCCGGCTCAAATGATTTCATGGGGGGCCCCGCGCCCCCCTCAGACCTCAGATCAGCCCACCAAGCCACTTAAAAAAAGCATACTTACCTGTTCTGGCCGCCGCTGTCCTCAGGTTCCGCGCTCCACTGTGTTCCCTGCCGGCGCGCACTATGACCTGACGCAGCGTCAGGTCATAGTGCGCGCCGGCAGGGAACACAGTGGAGCGGGGAGCCTGAGGACAGCGGCGGCCAGAACAGGTAAGTATGCTTTTTTTAACCCCTTCATGCTATATGACGAGTATACTCGTCATGGAGCACTGCTATTTAGCGCTCCATGACGAGTATACTCGTCATTACATTAAACTGTCACCATGTCTTCTGACATGGTGACAACGCTGAGACCCCGGCTGTTACATACAGCCAGGGGTCTCAGCTTAACAGCCCGGGACCAATGGGGGCGGTCCCAGGCTAGCGATCGCTGCGATTGGCTAGTCTGTTCAGACTAGCCAATCACAGCGATGATAATGCTTAAATAAATAAATAAATAATTATAATATTCTATTATCCCCCCCCCACCCCAGATCGCTATTTTTCCCTTTTTTTTAGATGGCCAGGGGGGTGGGGGGGTAATATGCGGCGGGCGGGTGTGCGGTATGCGGCGGGCGGGTGGCCGGGAGCGGCGGCATTGCAGCCGCAATGATATTTCAGGATGGCCGAGCGATTCTAACTGCTGACATCGGTGCTGGCGCCGATGTCAGCAGTTTAACCCCTTCCATGCCGCGGTCTGTAGGGACCGCTGGATAGAAGGGGTTAACAGGGAGGGAGCTCCCTCCCCCTCCCATCGGGCGCTGCGGTGCGCTGCAGCGCCGATGGTGTGGGCTGAAGAGAGGGAGGAAGCTCCCTCTCCCTTCCATCGGGACGCTGCTCTGCTCTGGCAGCGTCCCGATGGTTACCATGGCAACCAGACGCTTTCAGAAGCATCTGGTTGCCATGGTGTAAGCTAAGCCTGTTCAGGCTCCTGCTAAAGGCAGGAGCCTGACAAGGCTTAGCAAGAGTGAAAATACACTACAGTACACTATACAGTGTACTGTAGTGTATTATAGAACAATCAGATCCACTGGTTCTTCAAGAACCAAGTGGGTCTGAATCTAAAAAAGTGTAAAAAAAAAGTGTAAAAAATAAAAAAGTAAAAAAAAAAGTAAAAAAAAATCCCATTTTCCCCCCAAAACTCAAATTTGAAATTAGTAAAAAAAGAAAAAAAATACCCCAATCATGTTAGATATCGCCACGTTCGTAACAACCTGCTCTACAAAAATATCACATGTCCCGACCCCTCAGGTGAACACCGTAAAAAAATAAAAAAAAAACAGGGTCAAAAAAGCCATTTTTGTCACTTTACATCACAAAAAGTGTAATAGAAAGCGATCAAAAAGGCGTATGCCCCTCAAAATAGTACCAATCTAACCGTCACCTCTTCCCGCAAAAAATGAGCCCCTACCTGAAACAATTGCCCAAAAAATAAAAAAACTACAGCTCTCAGACAATGGAGAGACTAAAACATGATTTTTTTGTTTCAAATAATATTATTGTGTAAAACTTAAATAAATAAAAAAAACTATACATGTTAGGTATCGCCACGTCCGTAACAATCTGCTCTATAAAAATAGCACATGATCTAACCTGTCAGATGAACACTGTTCAAAAAAAAAAAAAACTGAGCCAGAAAAGCTATTTTTGGTTACCTTGCCTAACAAAAAGTGTCATATAAAGCGATCAAAAAAATCATATGTACCCCAAAATAGTATCAATAACACTGTCACCTTATCCCTTAGTTTCCAAAATATGGGCACTTTTTGGTTGTTTCTACTGTAGGGGTGCATCAGGGGAGCTTCAAATGGGATATGGTGTCTGAAAACCAGTCCAGCAAAATTTGCCCTCCAAAAACCATCTGGCGCACCTTTCCTTTTGCGCCCTGCTGTGCACCCATACAGTAGTTTACGACCACATGTGGGGTGTTTCTGTAAATCACAGAATCAGGATAATAGTTTTTGAGTTTTGTTTGGTTATTACCCCTTGATGTGTTACAGGAAAAAATTGATTAAAATGGAAAATGTGCCAAAAAAGTGAAATTTAGAAATGTAATCTCCATTTTCCTTTAAATCTTGTGGAATACATAAAGGGTTAACAAAGTTTGTAAAATTAGTTTTGAGAACCTTGAGGGGTGTAGTTTCTAAAATGGGGTCATTTATGGTGGTTTCTATTATGTTAGCCCCACAAAGTGACTTCAGAACTGAACTGGTCCTTAAAAAAAATGGTTTTGGAAAATTTCTTAAAAATTTTAAGAATTACTTCTAAAATTCTAAGCCTTCTAACGTCCCTAAAAATAAAATTACATCTACAATATGATGGCAACATAAAGTAGTCATATGGGAAATGTAAAGTAATTACTATTTTGTGAGGGATCACTATCTGCCTTAAAAGCAGAGAAATTCAAAGTTTGAAAATTACAAATTTTTCCAAATTTTCTGTAAATTTAGGATTTTTTTATAAATAAAGGTGATTTATATTGACTCAGATTTACCACTGTCATGAAGCACAATGTGTCACGAGAAAACAATCTCAGAACGGCTTGGATAAGTAAAAGTGTTTCAAAGCTATTACCACATAAAGTGACATGTCAGATTTCCAAAATTTGGCCTGGTCCTTAAGGTGAAAAATGGCCATGTCATGAAGGGGTTAAAGTGTCTGGGTGGGCTGATCTGAGGTCTGAGGGGGGCCACAAGACACTGGTCTGAGGGGGCACAAGACGCTGACCTGAGGTCTGATGGGGACACATGGGGGCACATTGTGTTGATCTGAGGTCTGAGGGGGGCTACAAGACGCTGACCTGAGGTCTGATGGGGGAACATTGTGTTGATCTGAGGTCTGATGTGGGCACAAGACGCTGATCTGAGGTCTGATAGGGGCACAAGACGCTGACCTGAGGTCTGATGGGGGCACAAGACACTGACCTGAGGTCTGATGGGGGCACAAGACGCTGACCTGAGGTCTGATGGGGGCACAAGATGCTGACCTGAGGTCTGATGGGGGCACAAGACGCTGACCTGAGGTCTGATGGGGCACGAGACGCTGACCTGAGGTCTGATGGGGGCACATTGTGTTGATCTGAGGTCTGATGGGGGCACAAGAAGCTTACCTGAGGTCTGATGGGGGCACAAGACGCTGACCTGAGGTCTGATGGGGGCACAAGATGCTGACCTGAGGTCTGATGGAGGCACAAGACGCTGACCTGAGCTCTGATGGGGGCACATTGTGTTGATCTGAGGTCTGATGGGGGCACAAGATGCTGATCTGAGGTCTGATGGGGGCACAAGATGCTGACCTGAGGTCTTATGGGGGCACAAGACGCTGACCTGAGGTCTGATGGGGGCACAAGACGCTGACCTGAGGTCTGATGGAGGCACAAGACGCTGGCCTGAGGTCTGATGGGGGCACAAGACGCTGACCTGAGGTCTGATGGGGGCACATTGTGTTGATCTGAGGTCTGATGGGGCACAAGACGATGACCTGAGGTCTGATGGGGGCACAAGACGCTGACCTGATCTCTAATGGGGGCACAAGACGCTGATCTAAAGGTCTGATGGGGGCACAAGAAGCTGACCTGAGGTCTGATGGAGGCACAAGACGCTGACCTGAGCTCTGATGGGGGCACTTTGTGTTGATCTGAGGTCTGATGGGGGCACAAGATGCTGATCTGAGGTCTGATGGGGGCACAAGACGCTGACCTGAGGTCTGATGGGGGAACAAGATGCTGATTTGAGGTCTGATGGGGGCACAATGTGTTGATCTGAGGTTTATTATCCCTGTACAGTGACATCACTGTGTGTATTATCCCTGGACTTTGACATCACTGTGTTTATTATCCCTGTACTGTGACATCACTGTGTTTAGTATCCCTGTACGGTGACATCACTGTGTTTATTATCTCTGTACTGTGACATCACTGTGTTTATTATCCCTGTACAGTGACATTACTGTGTGTATTATCCCAGTACTGTGACATCACTGTGTTTATTATCCCTGTACTGTGACATCACTGTGTTTATTATCTCTGTACTGTGACATCACTGTGTTTATTATCTCTGTACTGTGACATCACTGTTTATTATCCCTGTACGGTGACATCACTGTGTTTATTATCTCTGTACTGTGACATCACTGTGTTTATTATCTCTGTACTGTGACATCACTGTGTTTATTATCCCTGTACGGTGACATCACTGTGTTTATTATCTCTGTACTGTGACATCACTGTGTTTATTATCCCTGTACAGTGACATTACTGTGTGTATTATCCCAGTACTGTGACATCACTGTGTTTATTATCCCTGTACTGTGACATCACTGTGTTTATTATCTCTGTACTGTGACATCACTGTGTTTATTATCTCTGTACTGTGACATCACTGTGTTTATTATCCCTGTACGGTGACATCACTGTGTTTATTATCTCTGTACTGTGACATCACTGTGTTTATTATCTCTGTACTGTGACATCACTGTGTTTATTATCCCTGTACGGTGACATCACTGTGTTTATTATCTCTGTACTGTGACATCACTGTGTTTATTATCTCTGTACTGTGACATCACTGTGTTTATTATCCCTGTATGGTGACATCACTGTGTTTATTATCCCTGTACGGTGACATCACTGTGTTTATTATCCCTGTACAGTGACATCGCCAGGGGCGTAGCTAAAGGCTCATAGGCCCTGGTGCAAGAGTTCAGCTTGGGCCCCCCTCCCCCGGCTACATTCACACAACAGTTGTTTTTGCAGCCTCCGATCTGCATATTTTGCGGCTCAGATGCGGACCCATTCACTTCAATGAGCACTGTGTGCTGTCCGCATCTGTATGTCCATTCCTATTTTTGTCCGTTTTGCGGACAATGATAGGCATTAGAGATGAGCGAGTAGTGAAATATTCGAAAGTTCGAAATTCGATTCGAATAGACCGCGAAATTCGACTATTCGACCGACTATCGAATCCCATTATAGTCTATGGGAAAAAAATGCTCGCCACTTGGAAATCTCAATTCGACCACTTGGAGGTCACCAAGTCCACCCTGAATCCTCAGAAAAGGATGCCAACACTGCTGGAATGCAACTGGGACAGCAGGGGAAGCATGTCTGGGTGCATATAACGCGCCCAAGTTGCACTATTACGCCACTATCACAGCCTCTCAACAATACACTCCAAAGACAATATAACCTCTCTGTAAAGTGAGACCATACAAGGAAACCTTCTTTCCTCTACATTGCCATGGACCCCAAGCCAAACTAGACAAAAAAGAAGATGAAATTCTGCACCCCTTAAAATCACGTTGCCTATGACAACCACAGATGGCATAGGCAAAGGGGAAAGCAAATAGACCCCACCCCTAATTGTCATTTTGTGTGTGTGTGAGATGTGGTCAGACATGTCTTCTTTAAAATGTAAAAACAACTCAAACACATGCCATGATGTCAGTGACCCGACCTGGCCCAGTGTCATGTCTAGCAGGTAAAGCAGTGGGGATGTTGAGGGATGCGTAGGACCGCAAAAGGCAGGAAGAGGCCGTGGGCTGGCCAGAGGCTCATGGAAAATTTTGTGGAGGCCCAAGAGGTGAGACCTGTTAAAAATTTTGTTTAGGCCCAAGAGGTGAGACCTTGATAAAATTTTTTGGAGGCCCAAGAGGTGAGACCTTGATAAAATTATGTGGAGGCCCAAGAGGTGAGACCTGTTAAAAATTTTGTGGAGGCCCAAGAGGTGAGACCTTGATAAAAATTTGTGGAGGCCCAAGAGGTGAGACCTTGATAAAATTTTGTGGAGGCCCAAGAGGTGAGACCTGTTAAAAATTTTGTGGAGGCCCAAGAGGTGAGACCTTGATAAAATTTTGTGGAGGCCCAAGAGGTGAGACCTTGATAAAAATTTTGTGGAGGCCCAAGAGGTGAGACCTCTTAAACATTTTGTGGAGGCCCAAGAGGTGAGACCTCTTAAAAATTTTGTGGAGGCCCAAGAGGTGAGACCTTGATAAAATTTTGTGGAGGCCCAAGAGGTGAGACCTTGATAAAATTATGTGGAGGCCCAAGAGGTGAGACCTGTTAAAAATTTTGTGGAGGCCCAAGAGGTGGGACCTTGATAAAAATTTGTGGAGGCCCAAGAGGTGAGACCTTGATAAAATTTTGTGGAGGCCCAAGAGGTGAGACCTGTTAAAAATTTTGTGGAGGCCCAAGGGGTGAGACCTTGATAAAATTTTGTGGAGGCCCAAGAGGTGAGACCTTGATAAAATTTTGTGGAGGTCCAAGAGGTGAGACCTCTTAAACATTTGTGGAGGCCCAAGAGGTGAGACCTGTTAAAAATTATGTGGAGGTCCAAGAGGTGAGACCTCTTAAACATTTTGTGGAGGCCCAAGAGGTGAGACCTCTTAAACATTTTGTGGAGGCCCAAGAGGTGAGACCTCTTAAACATTTTGTGGAGGCCCAAGAGGTGAGACCTCTTAAACATTTTGTGGAGGCCCAAGAGGTGAGACCTCTTAAACATTTTGTGGAGGCCCAAGAGGTGAGACCTTGATAAAATTTTATGGAGGTCCAAGAGGTGAGACCTCTTAAACATTTTGTGGAGGCCCAAGAGGTGAGACCTGTTAAAAATTATGTGGAGGTCCAAGAGGTGAGACCTCTTAAACATTTTGTGGAGGCCCAAGAGGTGAGACCTCTTAAACATTTTGTGGAGGCCCAAGAGGTGAGACCTCTTAAACATTTTGTGGAGGCCCAAGAGGTGAGACCTCTTAAACATTTTGTGGAGGCCCAAGAGGTGAGACCTCTTAAACATTTTGTGGAGGCCCAAGAGGTGAGACCTCTTAAAAATTTTGTGGAGGCCCAAGAGGTGAGACCTTGATAAAATTTTGTGGAGGCCCAAGAGGTGAGACCTTGATAAAATTTTGTGGAGGTCCAAGAGGTGAGACCTCTTAAACATTTTGTGGAGGCCCAAGAGGTGAGACCTGTTAAAAATTATGTGGAGGTCCAAGAGGTGAGACCTCTTAAACATTTTGTGGAGGCCCAAGAGGTGAGACCTCTTAAACATTTTGTGGAGGCCCAAGAGGTGAGACCTGTTAAAAATTTTGTGGAGGCCCAAGAGGTGAGACCTCTTAAACATTTTGTGGAGGCCCAAGAGGTGAGACCTCTTAAACATTTTGTGGAGGCCCAAGAGGTGAGACCTTGATAAAATTTTGTGGAGGCCCAAGAGGTGAGACCTCTTAACCATTTTGTGGAGGCCCAAGAGGTGAGACCTGTTAAAAATTTTGTTTAGGCCCAAGAGGTGAGACCTTGATAAAATTTTTTTGGAGGCCCAAGAGGTGAGACCTTGATAAAATTATGTGGAGGCCCAAGAGGTGAGACCTGTTAAAAATTTTGTGGAGGCCCAAGAGGTGAGACCTTGATAAAAATTTGTGGAGGCCCAAGAGGTGAGACCTTGATAAAATTTTGTGGAGGCCCAAGAGGTGAGACCTGTTAAAAATTTTGTGGAGGCCCAAGAGGTGAGACCTTGATAAAATTTTGTGGAGGCCCAAGAGGTGAGACCTTGATAAAAATTTTGTGGAGGCCCAAGAGGTGAGACCTCTTAAACATTTTGTGGAGGCCCAAGAGGTGAGACCTCTTAAACATTTTGTGGAGGCCCAAGAGGTGATACCTCTTAAAAATTATGTGGAGGCCCAAGAGGTGACATCTCTTAAACATTTTGTGGAGGCCCAAGAGGTGAGACCTCTTAAACATTTTGTGGAGGCCCAAGAGGAGAGACGTATTAAAAATTATGTGGCGGCCCAAGAGGTGAGACGTGTTAAAAATTATGTGAAGGCCCAAGAGGTGAGACGTGTTAAAAATTATGTGGAGGCCCAAGAGGTTAGACCTGTTAAACATTTTGTGGAGGCCCAAGAGGTGAGACCTGTTAAACATTTTGTGGAGGCCCAAGAGGTGAGACGTGTTAAAAATTATGTGGAGGCCCAAGAGGTGAGACGTGTTAAAAATGATGTGGAGGCCCAAGAGGTGAGACGTGTTAAAAATTATGTGGAGGCCCAAGAGGTGAGACGTGTTAAAAATTATGTGGAGGCCCAAGAGGTGAGACGTGTTAAAAATTATGTGGAGGCCCAAGAGGTGAGACCTGTTAAAAATTATGTGGAGGCCCAAGAGGTGAGACGTGTTAAAAATTATGTGGAGGCCCAAGAGGTGAGACCTCTTAAAAATTATGTGGAGGCCCAAGAGGTGAGACCTCTTAAACATTTTGTGGAGGCCCAAGAGGTGAGACGTATTAAAAATTATGTGGAGGCCCAAGAGGTGAGACGTGTTAAAAATTATGTGGAGGCCCAAGAGGTGAGACCTGTTAAAAATTATGTGGAGGCCCAAGAGGTGAGACCTCTTAAAAATTATGTGGAGGCCCAAGAGGTGAGACCTCTTAAACATTTTGTGCAGGCCCAAGAGGTGAGACCTCTTAAAAATTATGTGGAGGCCCAAGAGGTGAGACCTCTTAAACATTTTGTGCAGGCCCAAGAGGTGAGACCTGTTAAACATTTTGTGGAGGCCCAAGAGGTGAGACGTGTTAAAAATTATGTGGAGACCCAAGAGGTGAAACTTGTTAAAAATTATGTGGAGGCCCAAGAGGTGAGACCTGTTAAACATTTTGTGGAGGCCCAAGAGGTGAGACCTGTTAAACATTTTGTGGAGGCCCAAGAGGTGAGACCTATTAAACATTTTGTGGAGGCCCAAGAGGTGAGACCTCTTAAAAATTTTGTGGAGGCCCAAGAGGTGACACCTCTTAAACATTTTGTGGAGGCCTAAGAGGTGAGACCTGTTAAACATTTTGTGGAGGCCCAAGAGGTGAGACCTATTAAACATTTTGTGGAGGCCCAAGAGGTGAGACCTCTTAAAAATTTTGTGGAGGCCCAAGAGGTGAGACCTCTTAAACATTTTGTGGAGGCCCAAGAGGTGAGACCTCTTAAAAATTATGTGGAGGCCCAAGAGGTGACACCTCTTAAACATTTTGTGCAGGACCAAGAGGTGAGCCATAAATATATAAATTTTTCTTATTTACGGAGCAATTCTACGGCGGTTAAGGAGGAGGAGGAGGAGGTGGAGGAGGAAATGGCACTTCATACAGTTGGCACTTCACTTTTGGCTGCTTTCCACTGTTGGAGAAGC
This sequence comes from Rhinella marina, assembly GCA_900303285.1. Lineage (NCBI taxonomy): Eukaryota > Metazoa > Chordata > Amphibia > Anura > Bufonidae > Rhinella > Rhinella marina. The sequence goes on along the minus strand of ONZH01014839.1, from coordinate 1,909 downwards.
AAAGTCCGGGTCAATCCACTTGCTGTTCATTTTGATTAGCGTCAGCCTGTCGGCACTGTCGGTTGACTGGCGGCTGCGCTTATCGGTTATAATGCCCCCGGCTGCGCTGAACACCCTTTCTGATAGCACGCTGGCGGCAGGGCAGGCAAGCACCTCCAAGGCGTACAGGGACAGTTCCAGCCACGTGTCCAACTTGGAGACCCAGTAAGTGTAGGACGCCGAGGGATCGGGGAGGACAGGGTTACGGTCTGCCAGGTACTCCCGCAACATCCGCCGATACTTGTCCCTCCTGCTGATAGCGGGCCCCGCAGTGATGGAAGTTGCACGAGGGGGTGCCATGAACGTGTCCCACACCTTGGAGAGTGTTCCCCTGGTGGCTGTGGGCCTGATAGATGTTGTGGGACTCTGGGAGACCCTCTCCTCTCTGCCGCCAGCGATGGTGGGTGGGAAAATCTCCATCATGTTCTGCACGAGTTCCCTCTGGTATTCCAGCAATCGATTTGTCCTCTCCTCTACCGGAATAAAAGAGGAGACGTTATCTTTATACCGGGGGTCCAGGAGTGCGAAGACCCAGTACAGTTTGTTCTCCACTATCCGGACAACACGTGTGTCCCGGGAAAAGCAGCCCAGCATGAAGTCAGCCATGTGTGCCAGACTCTGAATAGGCATGACCTCACTGCCCCCACCAGAAGGATCACTTGCCATTTCCTCCTCTTCCTCTTCCGCCTCCTCTCCGCCCCATCCGCGCTGAACCAATGGGACGCACACAGCCTGACTGCTACCCTCGCCGCCAGCATCCTCCTCCTCTTCCACAGCCACCTCCACGTCGTCCTCCTCCTCCTCATCCTCATCCTCCTGCAACTGCCACCGTGAAGCAGACAAAAGTGTGGTCTGACTGTATAGCTCCGTTGCGTCTCCTCCTACCCCCGTCTCCTCTGCGTGCAATGCGTTCTCCCTTATTGCGATGAGGATTCTTTAAGGACGCCTAGAAGCGGGATGGTTACGCTCACTATAGCGTCCTCGCTGCTGACCTTCTTGGTGGACTCCTCAAAGATACGCAGTACATCGCATATGTCTGCCATCCATGGCCACTCGTGGTTGGCAAACTGAGGGAGCTGAGTTGGAGGCACGCGTGGATTCATAATCTGGTACTCCATCAATGCTCTCTGCTGCTCACACACCCTGGCCAACATGGAATAGGTGGAATTCCAGCGAGTCGGCAGGTCGCACAACAGCCGATGTTCAGGCAAATGGAGGCGTTGCTGGAGTTTTTTTAAGCTAGCAGCAGCTACAGTTGACTTCCGAAAGTGAGCGCACAAGCGCCGCACTTTCACCAGTAGCTCTGCCAAGTTGGGGTAAGTCTTTAGAAATTTTTGGACTACCAGATTAAAAACGTGGGCCAGGCATGGTACGTGATTGAGTTCGGCAAGCTCCATAGCCGCCACCAGGTTACGGCCGTTATCGCACACGACCATGCCTGGTCCTAGCTGCAGCGGCGACAGCCACATCTCCGTCTGCTGCAATATGGCGTTCCCTCACCTCTGGGGCGCTGTGCTTCCTGTCGCCCAAGCTGATGAGCTTAAGCACCGCCTGCTGACGTCTCCCCGCGCCAGTGCTGCAATGCTTCCAGCTAGCAGCTGAGGGCGATGTTAAGGCAGAGGAGGAGGAGGAGGAGGAGGAGGAGGGGGGTTTATCAGAACCCATGCTGGCAATCTTGGGCGGGGGTGGTAGGTAGGCCGTCTCTGTTTGCGACCCCGTCCCCGCTTCCACTACATTCACCCAGTGTGCCGTCAAAGAGATGTATCGTCCCTGGCCGCAAGCGCTTGTCCACGAGTCGGTGGTCAAGTGGACCTTTGCGCTGACTGCGTACCTCAGGGCCCGCCTGATGTTACGCGACACGTGCTGGTGC
>ONZH01014838.1:0-19732 GCA_900303285.1 Rhinella marina | reverse complement strand
GTATTTACACCAGGTATGTGAGATAATTTAGCAAGAGAACGCACAGTACAGTGGCCTATTAAAATGCCTAGATATTGTATATTTTCAAAGTACACAGCCGTGTAGTAACTGAACAGACGGTGGGTATTTACACCAGGTATGTTGAGATAATTTAGCAAGAGAACGCACAGTACAGTGGCCTATTAAATGCCTAGATATTGTATATTTCAAAGTACACAGCCGTTTTGTAGTAACTGAACAGACGGTGGGGTATTTACACCAGGTATGTGAGATAATTTAGCAAGAGAACGCACAGTACAGTGGCCTATTAAAATGCCTAGATATTGTATATTTCAAAGTACACAGCCGTGTAGTAACTGAACAGACGGTGGGTATTTACACCAGGTATGTGAGGATAATTAGCAAGAGAACGCACAGTACAGTGGCCTATTAAAATGCCTAGATATTGTATATTTCAAAGTACACAGCCGTGTAGTAACTGAAACAGACGGTGGGTATTTACACCAGGTATGTGAGATAATTTAGCAAGAGAACGCACAGTACAGTGGCCTATTAAAATGCCTAGATATTGTATATTTCAAAGTACACAGCCGTGTAGTAACAGAACAGACGGTGGGTATTTACACCAGGTATGTGAGATAATTTAACAAGAGAACGCCACAGTACAGTGGCCTATTAAAAGGCCTAGATATTGTATATTTTCAAAGTACAAAGCCGTGTAGTAACTGAACAGACGGTGGGTATTTACACCAGGTATGTGAGATAATTTAGCAAGAGAACGCACAGTACAGTGGCCAATTAAATGGCCTAGATATTGTATATTTCAAGGTACACAGCCGTGTACTAACTGAACAGACGGTGGGTATTTACACCTGGTATACAAAAAGGGTATTGCAGGCACACAGAACCCAGAACACTAGAGCCAAATTAAACTGTATTTAAAAAAATAAAATAAAATTCACAGCCGTATACTGCCAGATCAGATGGTGCATATACACACTAGTTATATAACAGGGTTTTTCAGCCTAAAAGAACGCTGAACAGTAGTGCCAAATATAGTTTGGTATGTAGCAGAGCACCTAATACACCACTAATGCCTCTCTCTGTCCCTACTCCAGCAGCTATCCCTGAATACAGCAGCCGTTCTCTGTAAAGTCTATATTGTAGTAAAGCTATCACTGAAGTCCACTGTAGTAGCCCTGATAAGGGCTTTTAATCACGCTCCTGCCTGTCCAACAGCTAAAATCTGTCTCTCCCTTCTCCAGCCTCTGTCCCTGACTAAGTTCACGCAGCATATGCGTACGAGCAGGAAGAGCTGAGTTTTTAATATTCGAGGTCACATGGTTTTTCCAGCCAATCCATGTAGACGCTGTTTTCGCGCTGCCAGCGTGCTCAGCGTGCCTGTCATACCCCCCCTGCATGTTGATTGGTGGAAAAAGAGCGCCAGGGAAGGTGGGAGGGGAAACGAATTCTAAGTGCGCCATCGCCGTTATACTCGATTGAAATCGAGTATGCCGAATATCGTAGTATTCGATCGAATACCGGCTCGATCGAACACTACTCGCTCATCTCTAATAACTAGGACTCCACGGTTATTTTGCATACAACATAAGAAGTTCGTCCATTGTTTTCTTCTCATCTCACTTCACTACAGCACCTGTCCCAGGGGTGCAGGCAGGAACCCAGGCTGCAGCCAAGTATCCCTGCACGCTGGTCTGGCAATATACCAGGAGGGGCCTCAAAGTTGTTGTGACTCTCTCCCAACACTCTCTGGTAAACAAACTACAATTACCTTATTTACTACATTGTGTCAGCAACAGCACACATGAGGCGCTGCCTCCTCTCTCTTTTCTTTCTCTGTGTATCATAATATTATATAGACCCAAATAACATTAAATATGAATAAACAATTTTGCAAGTACCCTATTTGGGGCACTGCACATCCCTAATATAACATGTCAGGATAACGATTACCGTCTCCCTACCTACTTAGACAGTCATCAACAACTGGATAACGGGAAGACAGTCCTTATGGTGCAATACTTGAAGGGTGACACACAAACAGGGACAAACAGATGCACAAACACAATAAGAATAGTATTGAAAAAGGCTCAAAAGCCAGATGGTCAACGCAGTACAAATACGCTGGAGGCAAACAAGAAATCCAAAACACACCAAAGAGTCAGAACCAGGAAATTAAAAAATTATGTCAGAAGCCAAAACCATAGTCACCAAGTCAAATACAGAAAGTCACAGCCAGGAGAGCCTTCAAAAATTGCTGGGAAAATTAGGGGGAGCCAGATCAACCCGCAGGTGCCAGCCTTATACTCCAGGAACAGCAGCTCATGCCAGCATGCTAGTGTGCCTGGTGGAGCTGCCACCTGTGTGTTACGTTTGGGAGCACGGGAGCACTTCCTCATTGGCTTGGGGTTCTGACATCAGTGAGAGCCAGACCACATTTCTGGTTCCCCAGAACTATAAGTTCTTTGTGGTCTGTATTTAGGACATGTTTATATGTCTTAAATACAGATGTTTAATACATTTAATCTAGTTTTAAGAAAGGACCTGATTTTACTTACAATAATTAATTAATGGTTATATGGAGAAAGAGGGGCCCAGGCCTGTTGGTTCCAAAACCTTTGCTGGTATGTGGGAAAAACCTGTGCAGGACCCCCTTCCCTAGAGAAACTGCTTTGTAACTGACCAGGGGAGGGGGGAGGGATTGGCAGAAGAAAGGAAAAGGATAGGGAAAGAAACATCAGGCCCTTTTTCCTGGCAAAACTGAGTACCATATTTAGGAGCCCATTTTGATCTTTGGGCCCATCTTTTCTGTGTGCCACAGATTGCATTACACCATATTTAACTCTAGGGGTAGAATAAGACCCAGAAAAACTCTATTTATCTTAAAATGCCATACAGTAGTTTCCCAAGATCATGATGTCTGGCAATTCTTAAATACTGTGTACAATATAATTATTTCAGAGAGCTGACATCTCACAGTACTCTGCATGTAAGTAATGTGCTGAATGTACTTAAGCAGGTTCAGTCATCATGAAACGATTGGGAGCTAGTGTAAAGTGATTATAGATGTATGGAAAATGGTAATTGGTCAGTTTAATGGTGTACAGAGGAGATGTTCATGGAAAGGCAAATATATAACTCTACCTAACAAATAAATTGAACTTACAGTAAGTAGCATTTAACGTGATGTTCAAACATAATTTGATCATGCTTGCTTCATAGATTGACTAGATTTACATCCCTTGCCTTTGCAAGTTTTCTGAATATGTTCTTAGAAATCCAAATGCAGTATCTAGATATACTGTATATACAACACAAAAATGGGTGGTAACTTAATAATATTACGGTATGTCTTTTAAGATATAATACAAATGGAATTGATTCTTTTTTTAATCTTTATCATCATATAAAACATTTAGGGAGTCTAATGTTTAATGACTCTTGAAATATCTGCACTACATGGTGTAAAATATGTAGCCGTCAAATATTACTTCAATATGCCATTCTACAACTATGGACATTTACATGAAGTTGGTGCTTTTTCCTGATGTATCATCCTCCACTCCTCTGGGAAGATTTTTGGAACATGGCTGCAGTCATTTGTGTCCATCCATCTACAAGAGCATTTTTGTGTTTGCACGAAGATAAAATATGGTCTCCGCCAACATTGTAATTCATCCCATAGATGTGTCTAGACTAGTGTTGAGCGAACCCGAACTGTAAAGTTCGGGTCCGCACCGAACTTTGCGAGTTCGGGCACCCAGATCCGAACCCGAACTTTGAAAAAAAAGTCTGGGTTCGAGTTCGGGTTAGAAGCCATCACAGCCATGCCTAGTAATGGCATGGCTGTGATTGGCCGGTGCATCATGTGACCCAGCTTCTATATGAGATGGATCACATGTAGCACTGCCCATAAACTCTGGGAAGTGCAGGGACAGGAAGCAGGCAGCTGAAGTGAGGGAAAGTGTTAGGAATCTGGCTATTTATTCTGTCGGTAACCTACAGTATATATAGTGATTATTTGTGGGTGCAATACATCAGTTTTGCACCCCTGACACAGAAATATAATAATTAATCTGGAGATTAATTCTGTGGGTAACCCATAGTGATTTTTTGTTGGTCCAATGCACCATTTTTGTACCCCTGACACAAAAATATAATAGTTAATCCGTCTGTTAATCCGGTGGGTGACATATTTACATTTTTGCTAAGACATACAGCTGTACTGCATACGTGACAGGGAAATTAATACAGTTAATCAGTCTGCTAGTCCGGCAGGTGACATATTCACATTTTTGCTAAGAGATAACACCTGTACTGCATACGTGACAGGGAAATTAATACAGTTAATCCGTCTGCTAGTCCGGCAGGTGACATTTTCACATTTTTACTAAGAGATTACACCTGTACTGCATACGTGACAAGGAAATTAATACAGTTAATCCGTCTGCTAGTCTGGCAGGTGACATATTCACATTTTTGGTAAGAGATTACACTTGTACTGCATACGTGACAGGGAAATTAATATAGTTAATCCGTCTGCTAGTCCGGCAGGTGACATATTCACATTTTTGCTAAGAGATACACCTGTGCTTCATACATGACAGGGAAATTAATACAGTTAATCCGTTGTTTTAGTGAACAGCAAACTAAGCAGTAGAAGCCAGTGCCAGACAGCTGCTGCCAAGGCCAATAAGATAATGGGTTGCATCAAAAGGGGCATAGATGCCTGTGATGAGAACATAGTCCTGCCACTTTACAAATCACTAGTCAGACCACACATGGAGTACTGTGTACAGTTCTGGGCTCCTGTGAACAAGGCAGACATAGCAGAGCTGGAGAGGGTTCAGAGGAGGGCAACTAGTAATAACTGGAATGGGTGGACTACAGTACCCAGAAAGATTATCAAAATTAGGGTTATTCACTTTAGAAAAAAGACGACTGAGGGGAGATCTAATAACTATGTATAAATATATCAGGGGTCAGTACAGAGATCTCTCCCATCATCTATTTATCCCGAGGACTGTGACTGTGACGAGGGGACATCCTCTGCGTCTGGAGGAAAGAAGGTTTGTACATAAACATAGAAGAGGATTCTTTACGGTAAGAGCAGTGAGACTATGGAACTCTCTGCCTGAGGAGGTGGTGATGGTAAGTTCACTAAAAGAGTTCAAGAAGGGCCTGGATGTATTTCTGGAGGGTATTACAGGTTATAGTTACTAGAGAGGGGTCGTTGATCCAGGGAGTTATTTTGATTGCCTCATTGGAGTTGGGAAGGAATTTTTCCCCCTAAAGTGAGGAAAATTGGCTTCTACCTCACAGGGGTTTTTTTTTGCCTTCCTCTGGATCAACTTGTAGGAAAACAGGCTGAACTGGATGGACAGATGTCTTTTTTCGGCCTTACAAACTATGTTACTATGTCTGCTAGTCCGGCAGATGACATATTCACATTTTTGCTAAGAGATTACACCTGTACTGCATACGTGACAGGGAAATTAATACAGTTAATCCGTCTGCTAGTCCGGCAGGTGACATATTCACGTTTTTGCTAAGAGATACACCTGTACTACATATATGACAGGGAAATTAATATAGTTAATCCATCTGCTAGTCCGGCAGATGACATATTCACGTTTTTGCTAAGAGATTACACCTGTACTGCATACGTGACAGGGAAATTAATACAGTTAATCCGTCTACTAGTCCGGCAGGTGACATATTCACATTTTTGCTAAGAGATTACACCTGTACTGCATATGGGACAGGGAAATTAATTGTTAATCCGTCTGCTAGTCCGGCAGGTGACATATTCATGTTTTTGCTAAGAGATTACACCTGTACTGCATACATGACAGGGAAATTAATACAGTTAATCTGTCTGCCAGTCTGGCAGGTGACATATTCACATTTTTGCTAAGACATACAGCGAGCCATCCCTGCCCTGCACGAACAAGTTGCGGACAAAATCATGTGTGCACTGCGCAACGCCATCTGTGGCAAGGTCCACATAACTACTGATACGTGGACCTGTAAACACGGGCAGGGACATTATATCTCCCTGACTGCACACTGGGTAAATGCAGTGGTGGCTGGGCCTGAGGCGGATAGCAGTTTGGCGCATGTCCTACCACCACCAAGGATTGCAGGACATTTCTCGCTGCCGCCTGTCTACCGCTTCCTCATCCGGTCAGCGTAACACCTTCACCACCAACTTCAGCAAAGCCAGGGGTAAACGACAGCAGGCTGTTTTGAAACTCATCTGTTTGGTGGAAAAACACCACACCGCACAGGAGCTGTGGACGGGCATGGACCAACAGACCGATGAGTGGTTGGTGCCACTGAGCCTCAAGCCTGGCCTGGTCGTGTGCGATAATGGGCAAAGTCTCGTAGCAGCTCTGGGGCTAGCCGGTTTGATGCACATCCCTTGCCTGGAGCCAGGGGCGTAGCTAAAGGCTCATGGGCCCTGGTGCAACATTTCAGCTTGGGCCCCCCCTCCCCCTGGCGCTGGTGCACCTAGCTTTTCTGATGCCCAAGGCAAATATTGAAACACCCCCCCATGCCAAATTCTCAACCTAATCCCTTCCCTCCAGTCCTACTGTTAAAGGGGTTGTCCTCTTTTTACTACTAATGACCTATCCTCACTATAGGTCATCAATATGCGATCGGCTGGGGTCCTCCGGCACCCTGACGATCAGCTGTTTGAAGAGAGGGCAGAGCTCGTATGAGAGCTGCTTTCTCTGCTCTGTTCACCTGCTCGCCATAGAATTTGCAGTGAAGAGCAGTAAACAGAGCAGAGAAAGCAGCGCTCGTACAAAAAAAAAAAAGACAACCCCTTCAAAGACAGACTTGGAAAACATTTCATACAGCACTACAGAGCATACAGGGTCATACAGCGCCACATATGTACCTCTTACATCCAGTGACTTCTCTTCTCTGATGACGTTTTCTTTCCTCTTCTTCTGTCAGACCAGACCGCCATGGTGACTTCTTTCAGCAGCGCCTCGTCTCTGAAGAGTTCAACAAACAGACATCTTACTTTCCTACTTTTCCATCATCCTCTCACCTTCTCAACATCTCACCCTGCCCACTCCCCATACTATACTACAGAAACAGCCCCCTAAAAAATACTGGCACCACACAGAAAAACAGATCTGATCCCCATATCAAACCCCAGATGAGACCCCCCCATCTCCAGACCCCCATTAGACCTCCAAACTCCCATATCTGACCCTCATTAGACCTCCAAAGCCCCAATCAGCCCCTCGTTAGACCCCCAGACCCCCTATCAGATCCTCATTAGGCCTCCAGACCCCCATTAGACCTCCAGACCCCCAATCAGACCCTCATTAGGCCTCCAGACCCCCAATCAGACCCTCATTAGACCTCCAGACCCCCAATCAGACCCTCATTAGGCCTCCAGACCCCAATCAGACCCTCATTAGACCTCCAGACCCTCAATCAGACCCCCAATCAGACCTCCAGACCCCCAGTCAGACCCTTCAGGCCCCTAATCAGACCTCCTTCAGACCCCTAAGTAGATCCCCAATCAGACCCCCCCTTCTGGCCCCATATCATACTCTTGTGGCCCCCATATAGGACTCTCTTTCTGGCTTTCTGGCCCCATGTCAGAACCCCTTTTCTGGCCCCCATTTTAGACTCCCCTTTTTGGTCCCCATTCAGTCCCACCATTTCAGACCCCCCCCATTTTGTCCCACCATTTCAGATCCCCCCATTCTGTCACCACCATTTCAGATTCCCCCATTCTGTCCCACCATTTCAGATCCCCATTTTGTCCCCACCTTTTCAGATCCCCCCATTCTGTCCCCACCTTTTCAGATCCCCCATTCTGTCCCCACCTTTTCAGATCCCCCATTCTGTCCCCACCTTTTCAGATCCCCCATTCTGTCCCCACCTTTTCAGATCCCCCCATTCTGCCCCCACCTTTTCAGATCCCCTTTTTGGCCCCCACTTCAGACCTCAGATCAGACAAAATCACAAGACAAAAAAAAAACAAAACTTACCTACGGTCCTGGCTGTGTCCCCGCTCTCTCCTCTTCCAGGGGCCCGCGCTGAAGTCACCAGACCTCCTGCAGCGTCAGGTCAGAGGGTGCTCTGTACGTCCTGACGCTGCAGGCAGTCAGGACACAGCAGCGCCGGCCTCAGGAAGAGCAAGCAGGAGGAGGGGTAAGTACTGTACAGCGCTACAAGCGCTTCACTCCCCCTCCTCCTGCAGGCTAGTGAGCGCTTCCATTATGGAAGCGCTCGCTAGTATTCCCTTTATAAGATGCACTGCATCTTATAAAGGGAAAAGTTTAGCACCAGTGGCATGGGGGGCCCTCGGGGCCCACCCTGGCTTAGGGGCCCGGTCGCAACTGCGACCGCTGCGACCCCTATAGTTATGCCACTGCCTGGCGCATGTGCTGAATTTGGTGGTGCAGAGGTTCCCAAAAAATTACCCTGATATCTCAGAGCTGCTGCAGAAAGTGCGGGCCGTCTGTGCTCATTTTCGGCGGTCTCACCCTGCTGCTGCTCGCCTGTCTGCGCTGCAGCATAACTTCAGCCTTCCCGCTCACCGCCTCATATGCAACGTACCCACAAGGTGGAATTCCACCTTGCACATGCTGGAGAGACTGTGCGAGCAGCAACAGGCAATAGTGAAGTTTCAGCTGCAGAATGCACGGGTGAGTCGCTTTGCGGAACAGCACCACTTCACCACCAACGAGTGGGCCTCCATGCGGGACGTGTGTACCGTGTTGCGCTGTTTCAAATACTCCACCAACATGGCCAGTGCCGATGACGCAGTCCTCAGCATTACTATCCCACTTCTATGTCTCCTTGAAAAAACGCTTCAAGCGATGATGGAAGAGGATGGGGCACAGAAGGAAGAGGAGGAGGAAGAGGGATCATTTCCACGGTTATCAGGCAAGTCTTTCACAAGTGGCTTGGAGGGTGGGTTCTGGTATCAACAGAGGCCAGGTACACAACTGTCTAGCCAGGGCACAGTTCTGCAGGATGAGGAGGATGATGATGAGGAGGAACCATGTTCACAGCAGGGTAGCACCCAAAGCAGCTCATGGGCATCAGTGGAGCGTGGCTGGGGGAATACAGAGGGCACAGACGATACACCTTCCACAGGACAGCTTGTCCTTGCCTCAGGGCAGCCTGGCACACATGAGCGACTACATGCTGCATTGCCTGCGCAACGACCGCCGAGTTGCCCATATTCTAACCAGTGCTGATTACTGGGTGGCCACCCTGCTGGATCCCCACTACAAGGACAATGTGCTGTCCTTAATTCCGTCACTGGAGTGTGATCGGAAGATGCGCGAGTACAAGCGCACGTTGGTAGACTCGCTGCTGAGGGCATTCACACCAGACAGTGGGGGCTCAGTGGAAGCACCAGGCAAAGGTAGAGGAGGAGGAGGAAGTCGCCAATGCAGCTGGGGCATCGTCAGCACCTCAGAAGGGAGGGTTAGCATGGCCAAAATGTGGAAAAGCTTTGTCAGTATGCCACAACAACCAGCACCACCAGCTGATACGGAACGTCTTAGCAGGAGACAGCATTTCAGCAACATGGTGGAACAGTACGTGTGCACATGCCTTCACGTACTGACTGATGGGTCTGCCCCATTCAACTTCTGGGTCTCCAAATTGGGCACATAAACCTGAGCTCGCAATTTACACCTTGGAGGTGCTAGCCTGCCCTGCAGCAAGTGTACTGTATTGTCCGAACATGTGTTTAGCACGGCAGGGGGGGTAATCACAGACAAGAGCAGCCGCCTGTCCACAGCCAATGTGGACAAGCTCACGTTCATTAAAATGAACCAGGCATGGATCCCACAGGACTTGTCCGTACCTTGTGCTGAGTAGACAAGTATTCTGGCCGTACACAGCCATTGTTATACTCCAGGGCACTTTATCTTTGCATTCTCTTTTCTATTTCCCTGTTTTGGGGTCTTCCCAAATTAAAAAAAAATAAAATAAAATAAAAAATAAAAAAACAACAAAAACAGTGTTGGCTACCTTCTCCTTCTCCATCACCACTTCCACCTACACCACCACACCGCCACGTCCACTGCCTCCTCAACCTCCTACTCCACGTTGACCTCCATCTCCTACTTCAAGATTATTATTTTTTTCTATTCTATGTTATTTTAAGTCATTTACCTATCCACATTTGTTTGCAGGGCAACTGTCCTGCTCTTACCCCCATTTTTCAGCCCTCTAGCCCTTACTACGACTATTTTGCAGCCATTTTAGTGCACCAAAGTTCAGGTCCCCATTGACTTCAATGGGGTCCGGGTCCCGAACCCGAACTTTGACCTGAAGTTCGTCTGAACCCCGGAACCCGAACTTCCACGGGTTCGCTCATTCCTAGTCTAGACTGCACACTAAACTAGGGGCTGACCTAGGTCCATCTCCTAGCCTCATACAAGGGTAAAGTCAGGATTATGTCACGTGCAGGTGTGGGGGGGGAACCAAACCAAGCGGAGGAGGGAAAGGAGATTAGGCCTAGAAACTAAGGAAGGAAGATGGACACCTCCTACAGGAAACCCTGGCTCAAATCCTGTCTATCTACCAGTATGAACAGGCCTCAAAGGTAGGCAAGTTCATACACAGGAACCTAAACACCGAACTGACCCTATAGGACCCTGGAAACTAATGACAGGAATGAGTCTACCTGTTCCTCCAAAAGGAAGGACGAACAGGAGTCTCCCTAAGACCTAATAACAAAACAACAGGAGGGAAACGGAAACTTATCTTTCAATGAAGAAATGGAGGCTCCAGGAGACTCTCAGCTGAAACCAAACTGCTGTTCACCACCACAACACTGAAGCTATAAACCGCAAGGAATAGTGGGAGAAGAAGCAATAAATAGGGGAGGGACAATTACCACACCAGGAACACCTGAGGGAAAAGGGAAACATGTCAGATTACACCACGTGTTGCCAATCTGACAAACCTCCTGTTATCTGTCATAGGAATGTCCGTGACAGATTATTAAGCTGGATTGATCTATACAAGACTATATGTATAATACAACACATCATAACATTACATAGAACCAAATAACAAACACAGTGCTCCCTCAACATACAATGGCCTCAGGATACAATATTTTCAACATACAATGGTCTTTTCTGACCAACATACAATGCCTCAGACTCAGAGCCAACCAATCAAGGCCACTTCTCTGGTAAAATAGCTCTATTAGTTGCTAGTTATCAGCTATTCCTGGCTGTTATATCTAAAGATTTGTTTTATCTGTCTTAGTTATCAACTTATTTTTCTTAAATCTTAATTTTCTCTTATCTTGGATGACATTTTGGGGCTTTGGTACCGATTACTCAAGTTACAATGGTTTCAACATACAATGGTCTTCCTGGAACCAATTAATATTGTAACTTGAAGGACCACTTAATCGATAAACAATCATGCTGTATTCTAGGGTACTGCATATCCCTAATATCAGCGTCCATTTTCAACATATCCCAGTGCCATTGAAAAATAGGGTTAAGTTTAAAGGGTAATCTGTTGTAGCCACAGATTACAAGGTATAATACCACTAGCCACAGCAAGGTAATAGAAGGACTAGGCAAAGATTGGGTCAAACACAATCCAGGACAGAACATACAGCAAGAAAGCGCCACAAGGAACAAGTTTATTCTACTAGCTGCCACTAACGCAAGTTAGCAGGTGGCTTAAATAGATTTCCAGCTTTTGGCTCGGCAGGGCAAGTTCATGAAAGAAGCACAAAGATTTATAGGTAATTCAAAACATTGGCCAGGTGAAAACGTGAAAAACAGAATTACTCTTCTTCCATCAACTATAGCTTTATGACTTGAACTCATGCCTGTCACTGCAGATCGTGGTCACAGGATTGCGGCTGCTGCTTGGCCATGTAAATCCAATCAATGAAGCTTATGAAGAACAGTTCTAACTTTATTAGGCAGTTCTTACTGCACCTTGTAGTGTATCCTGAAGTTAAAAATAAAAAATAAGCAATCTCAAGCCCCTATGAGATATGAGGTCATCAGAACTACAAGCATCAACATCCCAAATTAGCAAATCGTCAAGGCCTTTGAATTCCCTAAAATGTCAATCGACCTTCATCTTGTACCCTATTGCACACATTTGGTGGTTACCTGAAGAAGGATTTTATTTCTCTCAAACACAATGATTTACTGATTTTGAAGTGAATGAGAGCAATATGATTTTTATGCAGTCCATATCATGCAGTCCCTGACAGAAGTTTTGTCGCTTATCCATGTTGTGGAGACCAAAGCTTATAATCTGACTTAAAATTTATCCATTGGTTTTAGAAATTACTCATATGAAAGCTGAAACCCTCCCAAATGAGGTTTTTTTTATGAAAATAAATTTGCTTCACTGCTGAAATATTGATAATTTAATGAACAGGTCAGATTTTGGCAAGACAAAAGTTTTGTCGCCTTGTCATATAATGCACCCAATCCTACTGTAGTTTACAGCCTCACCTGTGCTCACTAATTGATCGGTTAATTAGTGGGTGTGTATAAAAAGAACTCCAGCACCCCAGACCTTCACTTGAATTGCAACTTGATCTCTGACAACATGCCAAAAATCTACCCTGCGACCAAAGCCTTGATTATCAAGAGGCTGAAGACTAGATCCACTGCAGAGGTGGCTGGCACCTTTAATGTGTCTCAGCGTCAAGTACAAAGTATTAAAACAAGATTTGAAGAGACTGGAGATGTTTTTGACAAGCCCAGGTCTGGCAGACCCCGCAAGACAACTGCTCAGGAGGAACGTTTGTTGGTTCGAAAATCAAAAGCCAGCCCCTCTTCCACTGCAGCAGAGCTCCAACAGGCCTAGTCACCTCAAGTCCCTGTGTCAACTAGAACAGTTTGTAGGATTCTATCTCGAAATGGCCTCCATGTTCGAATCAGTGCCCAGAGGCCAGCACTAAACAAAAGGCAATTAAAAAACAGTGTGGCATTTGCCAAGGCCCACAGCCTGCTAAACGGATGGATGCTGGAAAAGTGGCAGGAGACCTACTGGAGCCCGTATGGATCCAAGCTACACCCAGAAGACAGTTAAGTTTGGTGGTGGAAAGATCATGGTCTGGGGTTACATTCAGTATGGGGGTGTGCGAAACATTTGCAAGGTGGAAGGCAATATCAATAGCCTAAAATATCAAGAAGTATTAGCTACCTCTTACATTCCCAATCATAAAAGGGGTCAAATTTTGCAGCAGGATGGTGTTCCATCTCATCCATCCATCTCTACATCAAAGTTCCTCAAGGCAAAGAAGATCAAGGTGCTCCAGGACTGGCCAGCCCAGTCACCAGACATGAACATCATTGAGCATGTTTGGGGTAGGATGAAAGAGGAAGCTTGGAAGACAAAACCAAAGAATCTTGATGAACTCTGGGAGGCATGTAAGACTGCATTCTTTGCTATTCCTGATGACTTCATCAATAAATTGTATGAATCATTGTCGAAACGCATGGATGCAGTCCTTCAAGCTCATGGAAGTCACACAAAATATTAAATATGGCTCTAATAGCACCACAACTTCATTCACCAATGTTATGAAACATATCTTTGTATTTGAAGTAAATTATTTGTTTGATTTTCACATTACTTTCTGTGGGCCACAAAACTTTTGTCTTGCCAAAATCTGACCTTTCCGTGTTCATTAAATGATCAATATTTCAGCAGTGAAGTAAATTTATTTTCGTAAAAAAAACTCATTTGGGAGGGTTTCAGCTTTCATATGAGTCATTTCTAAAACCAATGGATGAATTTTAAGTCAGGTTCTAAGCTTTGGTTTCCACAACATGGATAAGCGACAGAACTTCTGTCAGGGACTGTATAGTACTTTTAATTGGTCCACGAGGGAGGGAGAAAAGAATACTTATAGGTATGTATACTTTTATAATTATGTGAAATAAAAGGTACTACAGTATTCTGAAAAACAGGTTTCCTTTTTACCTTCAGTATGAAATAGTGACCGTTCACTTTATAGGTGAAACTTCTCCCAAGATTTAATTGCCCTTATGGTAGTCTTACTTTGAGATCTTATATAAATCTGTTAGATCTGTAGATACTTGTTTTCAAAGTCTAAAAGGGTGATTTATTGTATAGGCAAAAGGCAATGAGAGGGGCATATTTATGGGGTTTTCATATTATAAAAAATGAAAATTAGACTTCATATTGTACATGGTAATCTCTTTCTAACAAAGATATAATCTATGTATATCTCACATGGATCCAGAGCTCCCCATACATTGCTCCAAATCCTTTTATAGATTTTCTTTAAGCTGGCAGCTCAAAGGGTGTATCCTTTCTCAGAGGGTGTGTCCTTTCTGTTGCAGTTCTCTACTTGTAACTCCCTCAGCTTCTAAAAGTAGATTCAGCTGATGGCAATTAAAGGGGTATTCTCATCTTGGACAATGGGGGCATATCGCTAGGATATGCCCCCATTGTCCTATAGGTGCGGGTCCCGCCTCTGGGACCCGCACCTATAACGAGAACGGGGCCCCCAAAGTGAAGAAGTGCGCACCGCGCAAGCGCGGCCCGCTCTCCATTCACTTCTATGGGGCCGCCGGAAATAGCCGAGCGCTGGCTCGGCTATCTCCGTCGGCTCCATAGAAATGAATGGGAGCGGTGGCCGTGCATGCGCAGTGCGCTCCCATTCATTTCTATGGAGCCGACGGAGATAGCCGAGCCAGCGCTCGGCTATTTGCGGCGGCCCCATAGAAGTGAATGGAGAGCGGGCCGCGCTTGCGCGGTGCGCACTTCTTCACTTCGGGGGCCCCGTTCTCGATATAGGTGTGGGTCCCAGCAGCGGGACCCGCACCTATAGGACAATGGGAGCATATTCTAGCGATATGCCCCCATTGTCCAAGATGAGAATACCCCTTTAAAGGATAGAATTGAGCATGTTCTACCACCTCAGTGATGTTACTGAGGTGGATGGAGATATAAGGAAAAGAATAAACAGCAGGTGGCTCTATACAGATATATTTCATTGAATAAGGCCCCATTCACACGACCGTATGTATTCCGTGATCCGTTTAAAAACGGAACCGAAGACATACGGAAGGTTTTCCGTAGTGTTCCGCATTTTTGCGGACCCATTGACTTTAATGGGGCTACGGACGTGATTTTGCGGCCAAGTATAGGACATGTTTCATTTTTTTTTTGCATAATATACGGATGCGGAATGCACACGGTGTTTTTTCTTCTCCTATGGAAAAATGAATGGGTCCGTATGGTTCCGCATCTTATCCGCAAAAATGCGGATAAGATACGGAAATGTATATACGGTCGTGTGGGGCCTAACTCAGTGACTATATAACATTTTTAATTACATGACATTACATTACATTACAAAAGTAATCAGATCCAGGTGCTGGTTTGAAAAATGTAGAATATTTTTCATGGGGCAGCTCCTTTAAGAGCTGATTCTTCGTATTGCTATGTAGAACTTGTAATCACTATTTTCCATTATAGAGGATATGTAGAGCTAATTTTGGTCACCCAGTCACCCAACCTCCATAGAAGCATACACATGTCCCTTACTCATTCTTCCATCCTCCCATATCCTCTCTCAATGCTGGTTTTGTGTTTGATGTTTCCCTGCTGGTCACAATACAGTCTTTTGTGTGCCCTCCTGCATGTAAGTATGCCTATATAACTGCCTTGGGAACTAGTAATGTAAATTACTCTTCTAATTCTTTTCACTCACTTTAAGGCTCCATTCA
Source organism: Rhinella marina (assembly GCA_900303285.1). NCBI lineage: Eukaryota > Metazoa > Chordata > Amphibia > Anura > Bufonidae > Rhinella > Rhinella marina. The sequence continues at coordinate 3,959 of ONZH01014838.1, read as the reverse complement.
CACGTCCTGTTTTTCTTTCCTGATTCGATCCTGATTTTTTGAGGACCCATTGAAATGAATGGATCCAGATCAGGATCAGGATCGAATCAGGAAAGAAAAATAGGACGTGTGAATAGGGTATAAAGGGAATCCATCAGCAGTTTAGACCATGCAAAACTGCAGAAATCATAATTTATGGGCAAGAGAGAGCAGTAAAATTTAAACAGCAAATTTAAAGATCCCTTCATTATCTGCAGCTGTGCAAAATTAACTAATATTCTACCAGGTGTCTCTCCTAAAAATGACCAGGGGGGAGCTTTCTGCATTTCCTTCCCTCTGCACTCCTGGTTGGATGCTACAGTTGTCACTCACAGTAGAGCGGAGGGCTCACTCACAGTTGAGCAGCTTAAGGCTTCATTCACACATCTGGATAATGTGTCTGCATCCGTTCCACAATTTTGCTGAACGGGTGCAGACCCATTCATTTTCAATGGGGCCGCAAAAGATGTGGACGGCACACAGTGTGCCGTCTGCATCTGCACTTCCGTTCTGAGGCCCCGCAAAAAAATAGAACATGTCCTATTCTTGTCCACATCCACGGACAAGAAAAGGCATTTCTATTATAGAGCCGGCCATGGCTGATGTCCGTGTTTTGCGGATCCGCAATTTGCGGATCCGCAATGACATACGGACGTGTGAATTGAGCCTAAGGCCTCTTTCACACGGGCGTTGCGGATTCTATCCAGATGCGTTCAGGATGCGTTCAGTTAAAATAGTGCGTTTTTGTGTGCGTGTGCAGTCAGTTTTCTATGCGATTGCGTTGCGTTTATGCGTTTTTTTGTGCGGGTGACATGCGGATTGCATGCGTTTTTCACGCGCGTGATAAAAAAACTGAACCCTCCTCTGGAGTCACCTGGTCACTGCAAACACATATAAATACTCCCCTTTTTGGTTTTTTTTGCTGGGGCTGCTCCTTTATCTTTTGTGTGAGAGATTGTTGGTGCCTGTGTGTGGTTTTGGCTTGTGGATTTTCCTTTGCAGGATGTCCACTTTCAATGTCTCATCAACTGACCATGTTTTTTTGCACTGGCTGGTCTTTCGTTATTTTGGAGAGCGGCCAGATATGATAGAGGATGAGCCACCGAGCAAGCGGATGTGGGTGCATCCGATCATTTCTCAGCGGGCGTGCAAAGGTCAATTTGTTTCTTTGTATTCAGACCTCCGTGCGCACCCTGTGAAGTTCTTTAATTATTGCCGCATGTCGGTGGCAACCTTTGATCGTTTGTTGGGGGAGCTGCGTCCTGCTCTAACTTTCCAGGACACCAACATGCGGCGGAGTGTGTCACCTGAAGAACGTCTCATTCTGACTTTAAGGTAAGACAATATGTTCTGCCTTTTTTTCCATTGAATGACGCACTTTTTAGCTATATCCATGTATGTTGTATGGCATGTGTATTCCGAACATTACCTGTTTAATTTATAAGTAATGAATAGTATTGTCCATGTCTAATATATGTAAGATATAGTATAAATCTTTTGGAGAACATATAGAAGTTCCGCTGGGGTGGTGAAGGGTTTTGGGGTGGATGTTAATCCTGCATGTAATGATGAGGATATGTAACCTGTGTGTATCTGGTAATTGTCTTGAAGGTGTGTGGCTAATCTCAGTTTGTTTCAAAAAGGTAAGAATGTGTTTCTTCTGTCTAATACATCTTTGTTTTCTCTCTTTTCAGATATCTAGCGACCGGAAATTCATTTTCATCCCTACATTATGAATTTAGATTGGGGACCTCCACTATTGCTGGCGTGGTACGGGCTACATGTTCCGCCATTTGGTTGCGTCTGAAAGCTTCAGTGCTGCCACATCCAACCAGGCAGCAGTGGCTTGATATAGCCCAGGGCTTCCATCAGAGGGCACAATTCCCAAATTGTCTCGGTGTCCTTGATGGAAAGCACATAAGGGTTAAGAAGCCACCGAACTCAGGGTCCCGATACTACAATTATAAACAGTTTTTCTCTGTAGTTTTGTTGGCCTTGGCTGATACAAACTACAGGTTTATAATTGTAGATATTGGGTCCTATGGAAGTTCTGCAGATGCTCGCATCTTCAGGGCTTCCAGAATGGGTCGGTGGCTTCAGTCCAACCAACTGGACATACCACCGCCAGCAAACCTTCCTGGCTCCTGTGGTCCACCTGCGCCTTATGTTGTTGTAGGGGATGAGGGCTTTGGTCTTTCCACAAACCTCATGCGTCCCTTTCCAAGGCGTGGTTTGGATGCAAAGAGGCGCAATTTTAATTTTCGTTTAAGTCGTGCCAGAAGGTTTGTGGAGTGTGCCTTTGGTATTTTTTCTAGCAAGTGGCGGGTTTTTCTTTCAGCTATCCAGCTGGCTCCTGAAAATGTTAATATTGTTGTCAAGGCGTGTGTAGTCTGAACAACTAGATACGCAACTATGAGTCAACTCCGGATGAAGCGGCCCAAGAGGATTCATTGTCATCTGAAAATGAGCCTCTACATCTTGGAAGATCTGGATCTGCTGGCCTGAGAGTGCGGGATTTATTTGCAGACTATTTTGTGTCCCCAATTGGTTCTGTCCCTTTCCAGCATCAGTAGTCGCCAAGTCCAAGGTTGGATTTTTTTTTTAAAAACCACAGGGATGGTATTTTTTTAGTTAGTTTTTTAAATTTTTTTAGTTAGGGACTCGCAAGATAATGAGGACCCTTGACGTGGGTTGCGAGCTTACATATTTTGCTAACCTATATTTTATGGAAACACAGTATGTGAAATATGTACTAATACCTCATTACCATAATTTTGAAATCCACAAAGTATATGTATGGGCAAATGCAAACCTTAATGTATTAAATTATTTTGTTTCTTTTAACAATAATCCACACTATGTTTACATGTGTTATGGAAATATGTTTTTTTGGTTTGGTTGTACTTTTTAACAATGTGCCTTTTTAAAAATTGTCGAAAAAGTTGGTATATTTTACAAATGTAAAATAATATGTTTTTGTGGTGTGTTCCGGTTCGTCAATCATGTTTATGTATTCATTGCTTATTGATGTAATGTTTGTATAAATAAATTGTGTGCCGTAATTAATTTGGTCAATATGTTTGACAATAAAAACTATTTGTAGACAATAAAGATCAGAAGTCACACGATTTTCAAACCACCACAAAATACATCTATTTATTGTCATAGACTGGTAAACTTCCCCAATTTGGCGGGGTTTTAGGTATTGAAAAATAACACTTTGAAAGAAAAAGAAATACAACATAAAGTTACAAATTGGTAAACCTCCCAGGTGTCGAGGGTGGAGCATGATACTGTGCTCCATGGTATGTGGGTTGTGAGGTTGAGCTGGAGTTTCCAGATGGTCCGTGGTGTGAAGCGGACGGTGCCGTCTGGCCATAAGAGCTCTCCCCATAATATGTGCTGCCATATGGCCGAATTTGGGGGCCATAATGTTCCCTTGGTGGAGGGTATGGTGGTTGGCGCATTTGTACCTGGGGATTTGGCATTGGTGGGGGGCCAGCTAGGTGTCCATGAGTGCGCCAGTTTTCCAGTGTCACAAATAGGTCTGTAGGATCATTTGGAGGAGTTGCTGCCTCCAGAACGATCCCGATTGCGGCTTGCGTTCTCAGTAATCGTTCTGGAGGCAGGTTCCTCAAATGAGGAGCTATTGTGCGGCCAAAATAATCGAATTGATCCTCATTACTAGAGATGAGCGAGTAGTGTTCGATCGAGCCGGTATTCGATCGAATACTACGCTATTCGGCATACTCGATTTCAATCGAGTATAACGGCGATGGCGCACTTAGAATTCGTTTCCCCTCCCACCTTCCCTGGCGCTCTTTTTCCACCAATCAACATGCAGGGGGGGTATGAAAGGCCCGCGGAGCACGCTGGCAGCGCGAAAACAGCGTCTACATGGATTGGCTGGAAAAACCATGTGACCTCGAATATTAAAAAAC
>ONZH01014837.1:0-31310 GCA_900303285.1 Rhinella marina | reverse complement strand
CTAGATTATTGTTCGCTGTATCAGGTCAGAGCCCCTGATCCCCTTTGCACCAGAGAGACTACGGCCCTTGCCACTAATATGCCTGACATATATATATGTATTTATTATTGCATGCATGCTCTCTATTTTTGTATTTCAGGCAACCCGATGGCATGGCAAAATTTAGGCGCCGAGGGCGGCTTCCCTCAAACAAGGGGGAAATGCAGCGTCCCACTAACAGTGGTTCACTTTAAACTGTAATGTCATTTTACATATTGCATATTGTGTATTTGGTAAGGCTATCCATCTAGGCTGATGTAGTTATACTCCTCACCTCTAGATGGAGCTAGTCCATTCTGCTACCACCCCTCTGTACAGAGGAGGGTGAAGTTGGTAGTTGGTGAAGGAAGTGCAGTAGAGTGTGAGTCAGCAAAGCACAGAGAAGGAAGCAAGTCCAGCTTCTCCATACTTAGAGAACAAAGGCCACTGGAAAACCCAAAAGCCAGTGAAGCCAGTATTCAGACTGCAGCCAGAACAAAGTGCTACCAAGTGGTACACCAGGTGGAGGTAATCCATATTTCAGTTGTTTTGGACTCCATCATTTACAAGTTCCCAGGGAAAGCTCCACAGCCCCTGAGGAAACTGCCGGATGATAAAGTGCACTATTATCCCTAAATTTGAATCACACATTACCTATCAGGAGTGTGAACTTAATACCCAAATTGTACCAAAGCTTGGCTGTCATTCTAGAGACTATTTATATACGTATTGCAAGTTAGGGAGCCAGCCTACTTGGAAAGCCTACCATCCCAATCCTTTTGTGAACCATCTCTGTGTGCATTATCTGTACCAACAAGGAGGATTCAGGAATTCAGTAAAAGTTCCCTGTTCATCCCAAACTGACTCCTCATTATTACTATTACGGGTGTGTCTACCTTAAGACACTGGCGTCACGAAATAACCAGGACCCAGCCGTCCGACACGGTCAAAATCAACACCAAGGGCACCTCAACTGACCATCCTGGAGTCCTGCGTACGGAGTGTGCCCCGAGGGAAGTTGTGTCCACCCTCCACACAACTGCACACTGGCCCAGGGAAGATTCAACTAACCTTGAGTAGAACCACCGGCTACACCGTGTTCCCTGTGACAAATTCCCTAAACTCACGCACCTCCCTGCGGCTGGTGGCTGCAGAGAGAGGTGTATAGCACATTCCTTGCACTGAAGATGCATTGTCCCTGTTGTGTTTATCTTAGAAGAGGAAGATAATTAGATTGTTAGCACCAAGGCCAGGGCCCTCTCTCCTTCTATTCCACAGTCACAGTCCTGGGGATAAACAGATCATGGGAGAGATCTCTGTACTGACCCCTGATATACGTAGTTATACATAGTTATTAGATCTCCCCTCAGTCGTCTCTTTTCTAAAATAAATAACCCTAATTTTGATAATCTTTTTGGGTACTGTAGTACACCCATTCCAGTTATTACTTTAGTTGCCCTCCTCTGAACCCTCTCCACCTCTGCTATGTCTGCCTTGTTCACAGGAGCCCAGAACTGTATACAGTATTCCATGTGTGGTCTGACTAGTGATTTGTAAAGTGGCAGGCATGTTCTCATCATGGGCATCTATGCCTCTTTTGATGCAACCCATTATCTTACTGGCCTTGGCAGCAGCTGTCTGACACTGGTTTCTATGGCTTAGTTTCCTGTTCACTAAAACTCCTAGGTCCTTTTCCATGTCAGTGCTACCCAGTCTTTTACCATTTAGTACAGAGCAGTCCAGTGCACATCTTGTCTAATTTATGCAGTCCTGGAACAGCAGTTTAAGGGTGCATATCTTTGTTCAAAATGTGAGCAAATTGCCCGTTTGGAATCGCACATCGTGTACCTAACTGGGCGAATTTCGACACTGAGAAGTGCTGACAATTTGGAAAAGAGTTTGCTGCTCACTGAGCAAGCACTCTATGGGGTAGATGTGGGGGAGGGTAGTAGTGAGGAGGCTCAGGAAAGTGAGGTAGCTAGCTGGGTAACAGTTAGAAAGCGGGGTAAAGGGAAAAGTGCCAGGGAGGCTAGCCCTGATCTGACACACCCCAACAAGTTTGCAAGTTTGGCAGATGACAGCCGGACAATTCCTCTGCCAGTCAGGAGAATGTCAGCTCCAGTAAGCAGGGGACCAGGAGAGCAAGGCAGGCCAGACAGGTGATGGTAGTAGGAGACTCAATTATTAGGGGTACAGAGAGGGCAATCTGTCACAAAGACCGGGATCGTCGAATGGTGTGTTGCCTTCCTGGCGCTCGAGTTCGACACATCGCGGATCGTGTTGACAGATTACTGGGAGGGGCTGGAGAGGATCCAGCAGTCATGGTCTATATCGGAACCAATGACAAAGTTAGAGGAAGGTGGAGCGTCCTTAAAAATGATTTTAGGGATTTAGGTCATAAGCTTAGGGAAAGGACCTCAAAGGTAGTGTTTTCCGAAATACTGCCTGTACCACGAGCCACACAAGAAAGGCAACGGGAGATTAGGAAGGTAAACAAGTGGCTCAAGACCTGGTGTAGGAAGGAGGGATTTGGGTTCCTGGAGAACTGGGCTGACTTCTCTGTCGGCTACATGCTCTATCATAGGGATGAGCTGCACCTCAATGGGGAAGGGGCAGTTGTTTTGGGGGAGAAGATGGTTAGGCTGGAGGAGTGTTTAAACTAGGGACTGGGTGGGAAGGGTAACTACATTATAGGAGGGGAAGATAGTGCAGATAGAGACCTGGGGCAAGGTAATGGAACTGGGGGAGGAATGGAAGGAGGAACTAGAACAGTTCAGAAGGAAAGGTGTAGGGCAAAAAATATACATAAACCTCTTAATTGTATGTACACTAATGCCAGAAGCCTAACTAATAAAACTGGTGAACTGAAATTAGTGATGTGTGTGGAGGACAATGACATAGTGGGAGTAACTGAGACATGGCTGGATGATAGATATGACTGGGCAGTTAACGTACAGGGTTACAATCTGTTTAGAAAAGATCGGCAAAAATGGAGAGGTGGAGGGGTCTGCCTTTATGTAAAGTCCTGTCTAAAACCCACACTCCGGGAAGATATAAGTGAGGGACATAAAGATGTGGAGTCACTGTGGGTAGAAATACATGGAGCCAAAAACAATAATAAAATACTAGTAGGAGTTTATTATAAACCACCTAATATACCAGAGTCCACAGAAAATCTACTTCTAAACTAAATAGACGAGGCGGCAAATCATAATGAGGTTGTTATTATGGGGGACTTAAACTACCCAGATATAGACTAGGAAACTGAAACCTGTATATCTCATAAAGCAAACAGGTTCTTGGCATTAACCAAAGACAATTACCTTTCCCAACTGGTTCAGGAAACGACTAGAGGGACGGCCATACTGGACTTAGTATTAACCAATAGACCTGACAGAACAACAGAGGGGACATCTGGGAAATAGTGACCATAAAATAATAACCTTCAAATTGTCATTCAAAAGAGTGTTTCTTCAGGGAGGAACAAAAATACCAAACTTCAAAAAAGCTAAATTTAGCCAACTAAGAGAGGCCATAGGCCTAACTAACTAGGACAAAGTCCTCAAAAATAAAAATACAGCCACAAATCTTATCCCACCCATATCTAATTGTGAGAGGTACATACCTTATGGGAATAAAAGGATAAGAAACAAGAAAAAAACAATGTGGATAAATAGAATGGTAAAGAAAGCAATAAATGACAAAAAGAAAGCATTTAAATCACTAAAACAGGAGGGGAGCGAGGAAGCATTGAAAAACTATAGGGAAAAAATTGAATATGTAAAAGACAAATAAAAGCAGCCAAACTAGAGACCGAGAAATTAATCGCCAAAGAGAGTAAAACTAACCCTAAAATGTTCTTCAATTATATAAATGGTAAAAAGTATAAGCCTGAAGGTGTCGGCCCCTTACAGAGAAATGAGGGGGGAGTTGCAGAGAGCGATGAGGGGAAAGCAAAGCTATTAAATATTTTTTTCTCCACTGTATTCACTGAGGAAAATAAACTGTCAGATGTAATGCAAAATAGTCAGACCACACATGGAGTACTGTGTACAGTTCTGGGCTCCTGTGAACAAAGCAGACATAATAGAGCTGGAAAGGGTTCAGAGGACGGCAACTAAAGTAATAACTGGAATGGGTGGACTACAGTACCCAGAAAGATTATCAAAATTAGGGTTATTCACTTTAGAAAAAAACGACTGAGGGGAGATCTAATAACCATGTATAAATATATAAGGGGTCAGTACAGAGATCTTTCCCATCATCTATTTATCCCCAGGACTGTGACTGTGACGAGGGGACATCCTCTGCATCTGGAGGAAAGAAGGTTTCTACACAAACATAGAAGAGGATTCTTTACTGTAAGAGCAGTGAGGCTATGGAACTCTCTGCCTGAAGAGGTGGTGATGGTAAGTTCACTAAAAGAGTTCAAGAGGCGCCTGTATGTATTTCTGGAGGGTAATAATATTAGGTTATAGTTACTAGAGAGGGGTCGTTGATCCAGGGAGTTATTCTGATTGCCTGATAGGAGTCGGGAAGGAATTTTTTCCCCTAAAGTGGGGAAAATTGACTTCTACCTCACAAGGGTTTTTTGCCTTCCTCTGGATCAAGTTGTAGGATAACAAGCCGAACTAGATGGACAGATGTCTTTTTTTGGCCTTATAAACTATGTTACTATGTAAACTATGTAGTATGTACTGGTGACTTGCATTATTCCTTCCCATGTGCATAACCTTACATTTGTCAGTGTTAAACCTCATCTGCCACTTTTCTGCCCAATACACCTCCTTTGCATCTGTCACACTGTAATAGAATAGTTAATTAGTCTGTTAATTCTGTGGGTGTTATAAAGCTTTGGGGCACAAAACACCTCCTTTGCATCCGCCACACTGTAATAGAATAGTTAATCAGTTTGTTAATTCTGTCGGTTACATAAACCCATTTTTGGGGTGCGCTCAAAGAATGAGGAAATCATCAAATAAGCGATGTGTCCGCGGTCATGGTTCTGCTGGTGGTGGTGGAGCTCCTGCTGCAGGGACAGGACATTGTCAATCTGTGCCAGCTACGCAACCAAATGAAACACTTTCCTCTGAAGAGAAAAAGGGGGTCAATTAGCACATCCAAATGTGCAGGTGCACACTGCCGTGGCTAGAAACACAAAGGAAAAAAATACAGTGCAACAGCACTCTGCAAACCAAATAAAGTACACAAATTCCATAGTATTAGAAAATATTCTGGTGCTAATGCTACACTTATTTTGCAAATTTGAGATTTGTTGGCAAATACATTTTGTACAAAATTATTTGGGCCAATCTGCCAAACGTCAAGGCAATCTCTGTAATATGGGAACCTAACAGTAAATGCTACCTGTTATGTGTCACAATGGCCACCGTAAAATTCAGAGGGTGCAGGTTCCACATGCATGCTGGGTCCACTCTGCTTTTTATCATTTTTGGTGCCAAAATGGCCTCTATTCAATCCAGGGAATGCAGGTACCAACATGCATGCTGAGCCCACTCTACACCTCTCCTGGTGCCAGAGGGCCTCCAGTGAATGCAATGAGAGTCCACTCCATACCTCTCCTGGTGCCAAAAGGCTTCCAGTGAGTGAAGGGAGAGCGGATACAGCTTTATACTTATGCTAATTAAAATCAGCCTATGGGGCAGACAGACTGGTCAGGAATGCACGACTAAATGGAGCCAACCACACCTCCAGTACAAACTGCAAAGAAAGAAAGGGGGGGTTAGTCAGCACATCCAAAATGTGCAGGTGCACGCTGCTGTGTCTTCCACCCGGTCCCCTGATGAATTGGCACCTGCGACCCATGGGCATCTGTCTTCCACCTCAACCCCTTGCACATTACTGCAGCTTACTTTACTTAAATTACTTTAAATTTTACTTAAATTTACTTTACTTAACTTACTTTACTTACTTACTTTACTTACTTTACTCTACTTTACTTACTTACTTTAACATTACTCTGATGATGATAACGAAACACAGGTGTAAACTGCTGGGACTTTCTCCAGTGTACAGACCGGCCATGAGGGCGGGGGTGAGAAGTTGGTGGAAGATGATGTGGAGGATGATGCGGTCCTAGACCCCACATGGAATCAAGGTCATGCCAGTGACCTGTGCAGTTCGGAGGAAGAGGTGGTGGTCACGCAGTGCCAGCCACACAGCACAAGAGAGAGCAAGCTGCAAAACCACAGCGGCCGGCCCCTAGCCAGTTCGGCTTCTACTGTCCACTGCGCCAAGGGACAGAGCACACCAAAGCCAGCTCACAGGAGTTACCTGGCGTGGCAGGTCTTCAGGCAATGTGCTTACGAGAAGACACAGGTGGTTTGCACGCTGTGCAGTCAGAGCCTGAAGCGAGGTATAAATGTTCTAAACCTGAGCACCACCTGCATGACCAGGCATCTAAATGTAAAGCACAAGCTGCAGTGGAGTACAAACCTGAAGAACCACGAAAGATCTTAGGCTCCCCCTGCTCCCTCTTCTGCTGTGGTCTTGGCCTGTTCCTCCCCCTTTGGAGCGACATGGTCACCTGGCATCCCACAAAGAGATGATGTGACAGCACCATTAAAACCACCAGCAGTGCCATTGAGCATCTCCACACCATCCCATGGAAGCTGTCCATCCCCTAAATATTGGAGAGAAAGTAGAAGTACCCCCTTACCCACCCACAAGCCCGATATTCACCATCTTAGAGGGCAGCAGTGTTTCAGCAACATGGTGGAAACCGCACACCTCTGCATATACTGATGGGTCTGCCCCATTTAACTTCTGGGTCTCCAAATTGGACACATGCCCTGAGCTTGCCCTATATGCCTTGGAGGTGAGGGCCTGCCTTGCAGCAAGTATACTGTACGAACATGTGTTTAGCATGGCAGGGGGGTGCTCACAGACAGGCGCATCCGCCTGTCCACAGGCAACGTGGACAAGCTCACATTCATTAAGATGAACCAAGCATGGATTCCACAGGATGGTCTGTATCTTGAGCAGAGTAGAGAAGTATACTGGCCACACCCAACCATTGTTATACTCCAGCGCAGTTTGTTTGTTTGCCATTTCCCAATGGCACAACACAAAAACAGTGCTAACTCCTCTGCCTCCTACGCCTCTTCCACCTACTCCGCCTCTTCAACTTTCTACTCCACTTGGACCTCCGATACCTGGTTCAAGATTATTATTTTTAATTTTTTTCTATTCAATGTTATTTTAAGTAATTTTCCTATCCACATTTGTGTGCAGTGCCATTGTCTTGTTCTTTCCCCATTTTGCTTCCTTTTGCAGCCCTGAGCCTTTTCTATGACTATTTTACAGACATTTTACAGCACCAAAGATCGGTTCCCCATTGACTATGGGGTTCTGGGTCACGTTTTGGTCAAGTTAAGGTACCCAACCGAACTTTGAAACAAAGTTCAGCTGAACCCGTTGAACCCGAACACCCACGTGTTTGCTCATCCCTACTGCTGATATATTTTCTCTTCTTATGTGTGTAACCTTACATATATCGGTGTTAAGCCTTCTTTGCCACTTTCTTGTCCCAGCGTCCAATTAGAGATGAGCAAAGTTTTCAAAAATTCCATTCGCCTGCTTCGCTGATTGAAGATCTGGCGTGGCCCGTGATGACGTCAGGATTTTGTGCAAGATCTTCAATTAAGTTGGTGTTGGCCGGCCCGTTGCAAGCAAACGGATGAGGTAAGTATGATTACTTTTGTTTTTTACACCATTTCAGGGAAAATCGATTCGCTACCACAAAGTATGAGGAAATTCAGCTTCGCTGCAAATCAAATTTTCCCTGAAATTCGGATCGAAGTCCACTTCATGGACTTTGATTTGCTCAACACTGCCTCCAATCTATCCAGGTCCATAAGTAGCAGTATACTGTCCTGTTTTGTGATACTTTACACAGCTTAGTGTTGTCTGTAAAAATTGATATGGTACTCCACTAGTGAGAGTGACTGGCATTAGTATACGTAGATTTAAAAGACTTTTCCTTAGGAATTCCCTCCCTCCATTCCACCATTCCATTGCTGAGCCCCAGGTCACTATCTGCATTATCCTATAATTTATTTATCCTCCCTCAGTCCCTAGTTTAAACACTCCTCCAACCTTTTACCCTTCTTCTCTCCCAAAACAGCTACACCTTCCCCACTGAGGTGTGGTCCATTCTTACAATAGAGTCTGTATCCAACAGAGAAAGAGACCCAGGTCTTCAGGAACCCAAACCCCTCCTCCTTATACCAGCACTTAAAGGTGCTTTCCAACATTTTTTTACTGATGACCTACAGTGCCTTGCGAAATAATTCGGCCCCCTGGAACTTTTCAAGCTTTTGCCACATTTCAGGCTTCAAACAAAAAGATATAAAATTTTAAATTATTGGTGAAGAATCAACAACAAGTGGGTCACAATTGTGAAGTGGAACGAAATTTATTGGATCATTTAAACTTTTTTTGTAATAATAAAACTGAAAAGTGGCGCGTGCAAAATTATTTGGCTCATTTACTTTCAGTTCAGAAAACTCACTCCAGAAGTTCATTGAGGATCTCTGAATGATCTAATGTCGTCCTAAATGACTGATGAAGATAAACAGAATCCACCTGTGTGTAATCAAGTCTCCATATAAATGCACCTGCTCTGTGATAGTCTCAGGGTTCTGCATCATGAAGACCAAGGAACACACCAGGATGTCCGTGATACTGTTGTGGAGAAGTTTAAAGCCAGATTTGGATACCAAAAGATTTCCCAAGCTTTAAACATCTCAAGGAGCACTGTGCAAGTGATCATATTGAAATGGAAGGAGTATCAGACCACTGCAAATCTACCAAGACCCAGCCGTCTCTCTAAACTTTCATCTCAAGCAAGGAGAAGACTGATCAGAGATGCAGCCAAGAGGCCCATGATCACTCTGGACAGGGGCGTACATAGAAATCATTGGGCCCCATAGCAAGAATCTGAATGGGGCCCCTAACCCCGCCCACTACCCGGCCCATCCCACATGCTACCCTGGCTCCTCCCATGCCACACCCCCATTTGCCAATAAAGAAATGTATACATGAGCTACTGATTTATTTATTTTTTTTAATTAAGGAGACGTTATACTGAATGGGGCCAGCCACAAGGATGGATTATACTGTATATTATACAGCATAGTGTACGGATTATACTTTATATTATACAGTATGGTGTAGGGATTATACTGTATACTATACAGCATGGTGTACAGATTATACTGTATACTATACAGCATGGTGTACGGAATATACTGTATATTATACAGCATGGTGTACGGAATATACTGTATATTATACAGCATGGTGTACGGATTATACTGTATACTATACAGCATGGTGTATGGATTATACTGTATACTATACAGCATGGTGTACGGATTATACTGTATATTATACAGCATGGTGTACGAATTATACTGTAAAGTATACAGCATGGTGTAAGGATTATACTGTATACTATACAGCATGGTGTAGGGATTATACTGTATATTATACAGCATGGTGTACGAATTATACTGTATACTATACAGCATGGTGTACAGATTATACTGTATATTATACAGCATGGTGTACGGAATATACTGTATATTATACAGCATGGTGTATGGATTATACTGTATATTATACAGCATGGTGTAGGGATTATACTGTATATTATACAGCATGGTGTAGGGATTATACTGTATACTATACAGCATGGTGTAGGGATTATACTGTATATTATACAGCATGGTGTAGGGATTATACTGTATATTATACAGCATGGTGTAGGGATGATACTGTATACTATACAGCAGGCATGGCCAACCTGCGGCTCTCCAGCTGTTATAAAACGACAATTCCCACCATGCCCTGCTGTAGGCTGATAGCTGAAGGCAGTCCGGGCATGCTGGGAGTTGTAGTTTTGCAACAGCTGGAGAGCCTCAGGTTGGCCATCCCTGCTATACAGCATGGTGTATGGATTATACTGTAGATTATACGGCATGGTGTATGGATTATACTGTATATTATACAGTATGGTGTATGGATTATACTGTAGATTGTATAGCATGGTACAGGGATTATAATATATACTGTACAACAAATGCATGGCGGTTACACCATGCCGGACAATATAACCCCTGCGCCATGTTGTACAATATGCAGTATATACACAGTGTAGAGGTATAATGTGTATGCATATACCCACACACATATACCCACACACAAACATACACACATACATACACACACATACATGCACACATACATACATACACACATACACACACACACATGAAACACATAAATACTTACAGTTACTTGTCCCTTGTACCGCCGACGCCACTCTGGAGGGGGATGGGGCCTTGATCTTCTTTCCCCTCTTTGCCACGCTGCACAGGTCCTCCTCGTCCAGTAGCAGCGCGGCATGAGGGAGGAGGCGGGGCCAGCTGGAGCGCACAGGAACGTCCGGGCGGTCCTGCGGTGAGTGGAGGTGAGCAGGCCAGGAGAGGCCCGGAGCGCAGGCAGGGCAGGACACATCTTAATAAGGCAGAGTAGGGGGCGGGGCCTCCCTGCGCTCCGGGCCCCTCTTGTGCCGGGGCCCCATAGCAGTGGCGTGGTCTGCCTCTATGGGCAGTACGCCACTGACTCTGGATGAACTGCAGAGATCTACAGCTGAGGTGGGAGAGTCTGTCCATAGGACAACAATCAGTCGAACACTTCACAAATCTGGCCTTTATGGAAGAGTGGCAAGAAGAAAGCCATTTCTCAAAGATATCCATAAAAAGTCTTGTTTACAGTTTGCCACAAGCCACCTGGGAGACACACCAAACATGTGGAAGAAGGTGCTCTAGTCAGATGAAACCAAAATCGAACTTTTTGGAAAAAATGCAAAACAATATGTTTGGCGTAAAAGCAACACAGCTCATCACCCTGAACACACCATCCCCACTGCCAAACATGGCGGTGGCAGCATCATGGTTTGGGCCTGCTTTTCATCAGCAGGGACAGGGAAGATGGTTAAAATTGATGGGAAGATGGATGGAGCCAAATACAGGACCATTCTGGATGAAAACCTGTCGGAGTCTGCAAAAGACTTGAGACTAGGACGGAGATTTATCATCCAACAAGACAATGATCCCAAACATAAAGCAAAATCTACAATGGAATGGTTCAAAAATAAACGTATCCAGGTCTTAGAATGGCCAAGTCAAAGTCCAGACCTAAATCCAATTGAGAATATGTGGAAAGAGCTGAAAACTGCTGTTCACAAACGCTCTCCATCCAACCTCAAAGAGCTCGAGCTGTTTTGCAGGGAAGAATGGGCAAGAATTTCAGTCTCTAGATGTGCAAAACTGATACATACTGAGACATACCCCAAGCGACTTGCAGCTGTAATCGCAGCAAAAGGTGGCGCAACAAAGTATTAATGCAAGGGGGCCGAATAATTTTGCATGCCCCGCTTTTCAGTTTTATTATTACAAAAAAAGTTGAAATGATCCAATAAATTTCGTTCCACTTCACAATTGTGACCCACTTGTTGTTGATTCTTCACCAAAAATTTAAAATGTTATATCTTTTTGTTTGAAGCCTGAAATGTGGCAAAAGCTTGAAAAGTTCCAGGGGGCCGAATACTTTCGCAAGGCACTGTATCCTCTGGATCAGTATCTGATCAGTAGGAGTCTGACACCCAGGACCCCCACTGATCAGCTGTTTTGGGAAGGCACTGGTGCTTCTGTGAGCACCATGGCCTTCTCTCTGCTTTTCCTAGGCCAGTGATGGAATGATCATCGATTGCGTGGCCTAGGAGCAGCTCAGCCCCATTCAAGTGAATGGGGCTGAGAAGCAATACCAAGCATAGCCACTATACAATGTATGGCGCTGTGCTTGGTGAGCAGTGTGCGCGAGCCCATCTGCGAGCCCGGTGCCTTCTCAAACAGCTGATCGGCAGGGGACCCAGACCCCCACTGATCAGATACTGATGACCTATCCAGAGGATAGGTCATCAGTAAAAAAATGTTTTGGAAAACCATGTTTACCTCTATTGTTTTTGCCTTTCTGGTGTGCTTTGAGGTACTGGTAGTATTTCAGAAACCTTTGAAATCCTTGACCTGAACTCATGGCCTAAGTCCCTGAATCATTTTTAAGAAAACTCGATGATGTTGAGATCAGGACTGTGACAGCAACATCATCACTTTCAGGACTTCTTGTTTGGGACAACTTCCCTGCTAGTTACTTCTAAAAATGGTATGCAAGTGTACCTAGAAGAATTGATGCTATATTGAAGGCAAAGCATAGTCACGCCAAATATTGATTTGATTTACATTTATTTTTTGTTCATTCACTGCATTTTGTTAATTAATAAAAATAAACTATTAATACTTCTATATTTTCTATTTTTTACAGTGCAGCATTTTTTTACACACCTTCCTAAAACTTTTGCACAGTATTGTCTGTCTAAACTAGAGATGAGCAAATTGATTGTAAACAAATAGAGATGAGCGAGCATGTTCGGCCGAGCGTACTCGGGAGCAATTTTCGAGTAGTAGCATACGCATTTTATAATCTGTACGCTAATGCATATGCATTTTATAATCTGTACACTAATGCATACTCATCTTATAAATTTGTACGCTAATGCGTACAAATTACAAGATGCGTACGCATTAGCGTACAGATTAGAAGATGCGTGCGCTCCAAAATTGCTCCCGAGTACGCTCGGCCGAGCATGCTCGCTCATCTCTATAAACAAATCAAATTCATTAAGAATTTCACAAAAATTTGTCCGCCAAATTCCTAAGCTTTTGAAATTAGCTTCGGACAAATCGTAAGAGCTTTTTTACTGTCAAAATGAACTTTACTGTTAGCATTTTACTGTTTATATTGGTGAGGAAAATTATGAGGGAGGCTTAAAGATAGCCTCATTAGCAAATCAGGACAGTAGGCAGAAACTGGAGAGCTCTATGCTGACTGAGAATAAGCCCATACTGTGTTCAGCTTCTAACCTTGAAGGACTGTATCTGGCAGTGTTTGAGAGGAATACTATAAAGAGAGAGAAATATGATTGTCTAGATTTGGAGGAATTGGATCAGAGAAAGTTTTAAAGGCAGTGAGGGTCTGGTCACATTGTGCTTAACCCCTTCATGACATGGCCATTTTTCACCTTAAGGACCAGGCCAAATTTTGGAAATCTGACATGTGTCACTTTATGTGGTAATAGCTTTGAAACACTTTTACTTATCCAAGCCGTTCTGAGATTGTTTTCTCGTGACACATTGTGCTTCATGACAGTGGTAAATCTGAGTCAATATAAATCACCTTTATTTATAAAAAATCCTAAATTTACAGAAAATTTGGAAAAATTTGTAATTTTCAAACTTTGAATTTCTCTGCTTTTAAGGCAGATAGTGATCCCTCACAAAATAGTAATTACTTTACATTTCCCATATGACTACTTTATGTTGCCATCATATTGTAGATGTAATTTTATTTTTAGGGACGTTAGAAGGCTTAGAATTTTAGAAGTAATTCTTAAAATTTTTAAGAAATTTTCCAAAACCATTTTTTTTAAGGACCAGTTCAGTTCTGAAGTCACTTTGTGGGGCTAACATAATAGAAACCACCACAAATGACCCCATTTTAGAAACTACACCCCTCAAGGTTTTCAAAACTAATTTTACAAACTTTGTTAACCCTTTATGTATTCCACAAGATTTAAAGGAAAATGGAGATTACATTTCTAAATTTCACTTTTTTGGCACATTTTCCATTTTAATCCATTTTTTCCTGTAACACATCAAGGGTTAATAGCCAAACAAAACTCAAAAACTATTATCCTGATTCTGTGATTTACAGAAACACCCCACATGTGGTCGTAAACTACTGTATGGGTGCACAGCAGGGCGCAAAAGGAAAGGTGCGCCAGATGGTTTTTGGAGGGCAAATTTTGCTGGACTGGTTTTCAGACACCATGTCCCATTTGAAGCCCCTCTGATGCACCCCTACAGTAGAAACAACCAAAAAGTGCCCATATTTTGGAAACTAAGGGATAAGGTGACAGTGTTATTGATACTATTTTGGGGTACATATGATTTTTTTGATCGCTTTATATTACGCTTTTTGTTAGGCAAGGTAACCAAAAATAGCTTTTCTGGCTCAGTTTTTTTTTTTTTTGAACAGTGTTCATCTGACAGGTTAGATCATGTGCTATTTTTATAGAGCAGATTGTTACGGACGTGGCGATACCTAACATGTATAGTTTTTTTTATTTATTTAAGTTTTACACAATAATATTATTTAAAACAAAAAAATCATGTTTTAGTCTCTCCATTGTCTGAGAGCTGTAGTTTTTTTTATTTTTTGGGCAATTGTCTCAGGTAGGGGCTCATTTTTTGCGGGAAGAGGTGACGGTTAGATTGGTACTATTTTGAGGGGCATACGCCTTTTTGATCACTTTCTATTACACTTTTTGTGATGTAAAGTGACAAAAATGGCTTTTTTGACCCTGTTTTTATTTTTATTTTTTTACGGTGTTCACCTGAGGGGTCGGGACATGTGATATTTTAGTAGAGCAGGTTGTTACGAACGTGGCGATATATAACATGATTGGGGTATTTTTTTTCTTTTTTTACTAATTTCAAATTTGAGTTTTGGGGGGAAAATGGGATTTTTTTCATTTTTTTGCGGGACAAGATGACGGTTTGATTGGTACCATTTTGGGTTAAATACGCCTTTTTGATCGCCTGCTATTACACTTTTTGTGAGGCAAGAGGGAAAAAAAATGGTTGTTTTGGCATAGTTTTTTTTGTAGCATTCACCTGGGGGGCCATCTCATGTAATATTTTTATAGAGCAGGTTGTTACGGACGTGGCGATACCAAATATGTCTAACTTTTTTATTTTTGGAAAGTTTTACACAGATTTACTTTTGAACAGAATAAAATTTTTTTTGTGTTGCCATTTTCAGAGAGCCATATTTTTTTTTTTTTTTGGGCGATTGTCTCAGGTAGGGTATCATTTTTGCGGGACAAGATGATGGTTTGATTGGTACCATTTTGGGTTAAATACACCTTTTTTATCACCTGCTATTACACTTTTTGTGAGGGAAGGTGACCAAAAAATGGCTGTTTTGGCACTGTTTTTTTTACTGCGTTCACCTGGTGGGGTGGATGGTGTTATATTTTTATAGAGCCGGTCCATACGGATGCGGCGATACCCAATATGTATACTTTTCTTTTTCCCCCTTTTTTTTACAATTTTTTTTAACTTTATTTTGGGAAAAGTGTACTTTTTTTTTACTTGAAACTTTTATTTTTTGTAAAACTTTATTTTTTTCACTTTTTTCCCACTTTATTTAACTTTTGGGGGTCTGATCCCCTTAACAATGCATTACAATACTGTTGTATTGTAATGCATTGGCTGTAAGTGTATCAATCAATATAATACACTTACAGCCTGCTTCTTGTGCGATCCAGGGGGCTGGATCGCACAGGTAAGCAGGGATAGCAGCCACAATGCCTAAGGAAGGCATTGGGCTGCTATCCAAGCCATTGGGTCCCCGTCACAGCAGCACGGGGACCCGATGGACTCACCTTCCTCCCGCCCGCATCGCATGTGCCGCTCACCACTGACCGCGGCACATCGAGGGTTAATACGCCCGCCACGGTGAACCGATGCGGGCGTATGCAGCAGGGGTCCGGCTACTGGGCACAGCCGGTCCCCCGCAGCTGATCGGGCGGGCGCAGCTCCTGCACCTGCCCGATCAGCGTGCCGTACTAGTACGGCACTGGGCGGCAAGTCCCCTCCCGCTGCGCCGTACATGTACGGCGCTGGGCTGGAAGGGGTTAAATACATAGTTCTGACATTTTTCCACAATTACTACCTTCTTACATCTGTATTAATGGACACATTACTGCATCAGACCATGTGCTTCAAAAAAATGTTATTACAAAAATTTCATTGTTGAAACAGTGATATTAAACACGTAGTTCAAAGCCATTTCACCACAAACACTAACTTCTTATATCTGTGTTTAATAAACACATTACTGCATGTATTTCAAATAAATTTTACTGCAAAAATTATATTGTTGAAACAGTGATATCAAATCCATCGTTTGAAGACATTTCACCATAAACACAACACTATTCCCAAAGTAAATTGTCAATACCAGTGAGTAAGTGTAAGTAAGTTTGTAGAAGGGAATGGGCATTTATTGTGTCTGTCTTTAAAATACAAAAAACTCACTTGCAATTTTGCTAGTACCATTTAATAATATGTGTGTACCAAGCCTTTGACCTTTCATTTATATATTATGCATAATAAAATGTCTGGAAAACAAAAGGGTGTAAAAAGAGTTTCTTTTTCACTGCCCCCTCCTATTGGGGGTACCTTCTTTTTTCTTAAGAAAAGGCAACAAAACCCCGCATGTGCCTCGGGAGCCACTCAAGAGAGTCTCTCTGTGGAGTTCTTTGAGAATAGTCAGTGTTTGGACTGCCAGGAGAAGGAGGTTCAGGGGGAGGTGGGGGACCCCATTCATAGCTGTGTTGTTGGTGGTAGTACTGGCACCTATAGCTACAATGTTGTTAGTATGAGCACTAGTAGTGACAGGGACACTTCGGGCAAATACAGAGCAGGAAATCGATAGGGGGGCATGAACCGCACAATGACATGTCATATCTAATAAAAGTGGTGTGGAGGGTTAGGATGATGATAATTGTGTGTTGCACAGGGCCTGTGAGTTGGATTGAATGCTGAGGAGGAGATTATTAGAGGAGGAGGGTGATGGCAGTTGCAGCATTACAGAGCAGCGGAAACGTATAGCCAGAATGTCCCAAAACAGCTGCTGATACTGTGGATGCAGGCTCAGAACGTGCCAGACCTAAGACAAACTCTGCAGCTGCCTCTCTTTGCAAGTATCTCCCATCTGCCAGTTTTCCACAGTGCCAGAAGACAAAAACGTTGCAGTGTGTAAACTCAACAGGATTAAAATAAGCAGTGGCCGTTCAAACACAAATGTAGGCACCACGGTTTTATAGAACCATGAGATGCATCATCACCAGTTACTGTAAGAAATAAGAAGGGACCACCAGCTAGCATAACAATCGTTTTTTTTTCCTCCCGGTCTCCTTTGTGGCAGCCAGGCCGCATCCACATGCAATATAGTGTCTATATCATAGTCATTAGTAGAGATGAGCGAATCTATTTGCCGCTTCGTAGATTTGTATCGAATCTTGGAAATTTTCTTCTCCAAGGCGAATCCGAATTTTGTCGGATTCGCTTCTTATTATTCTTAAATGTACGCAAAAATGTGACCGCTAGCTATACGTAAGATACGTATGAAACGTATTTAAGTTTACGCATTCTGCGTACGGCGGGAAAATGACGTTCTGCCCCAGCAAGAGCGGGAAAGTGTAGATACGCCACCCTCAGAACTGGGAAAAAACAATAGTACGCTAAGGATTCGTACGCACTTTTGTACGGTCATGTGTACGTGTTCACATAAGTTGCGTACCTTTAACAAGTGTACGTTCGTTATTAGTGTGCAAATGTTCGCAAATCAACTCATAATAATGTATACTTTGTACGCAGCTTTGTCAAATAATTTCGTATTAGCTCGAATAAGCTCAAAGAAATTCGATTTGTGAAAAATTACTTCCCTCTAACTCCTTTTAACTCCTCCTGCTCCTTCTGTTCCTCTCCTGTTGCTTTGGCAGATAAACCACCTAGTTCTGTATAGAATTCCTCCTCTTTCTCCTCCTCCTGTGCCAGTTCAGCCTCCACATGGCTCAGGTGGCCATGAGATGTAGTCGCAACGTCATCTGTCCCCAACGCCAGTAAGATTTATCAGTATACAATTGTGAAGGAGAGAGTGGAATGACATCATTCATCCTGTAGTCCTGGTGACTGACAAATAAAGTGGCCTCCACCAAGGGCCTGATTAAACAGCAGGTGTCATGCATGAAGTGCCACTTTTTAACGTCAAAGTTATAGGGCACATGGGTCAGTCCTCCCTGAAACAGCGCAGATAGATTGTTCTTCCCATTATGGGTTATCTTGGTTCCTATTTCCAGTTTGCAAGGAGACAGCCAGTATTTGATTTCTTGGTTGTTGACGCAGAGCAGTTCTTCTCTGGTGTGACTCCGTTCGCCTAGGTTCTGAACCGTGTGACAATGCTGTGCTTTGCATAGGTGGTATGCTGGATGACCACTCTGAACTGTGCCTACAGAAGCTGAGGACAAGGTGGAGGATGAGGAGCCAGAAGAGGACATTGGCGCAAAAATCCCACAATTACAACATGGAGGCAGCATTGCCATCACCTGGCCAAGTTGCTGATGTGCCTGGGACGGAACCACATTTACTCAGTGGGCTGTAAAGGACATATATTGTCTTTGATCATAGTTAGAGCTCCACATGTCAGTGCTGGCAGAAGATGAACAAGATACACAGGGCAATTACACCGACCCTGCACTGTTCCTGCACTGTCCCTGCAGTCTCCCTATGCTCTCCCTACAGTGTGTAAAAACTCTCCCTACGATCTCCCTACACTGCCCCTGCACTGTCCCTATCCAATATGTTACAGTTAAAAGCTTTGTTAACCACCGTCCCTAGCCCTAGTACTTGGCACGTCTGTACCTATGCTCAGTTTACAGTAAAATGCCAGAGACCAGGCATGATGAGGCTTTTATAGGGCTGTGACATCACTGGGAATTATGGCTGGATGCAGGGCATTATGGGTCATATCACGTTCCCTGGCTTCTTACTTTCACTTTGTAACACATGTAGCCGCCATTTTAGGAAAAAACATAAATGGTATTACATTTACACGAACTAGTCATCTCTGAATGATGCTTGTCATTAGAGATGAGCAAATCAAATCGAACGAAGTAATTATTCGATTCGCACCGATTTAGGATTTCCTGATGATTCGTGGTGACAAATCGTTTTTGTTTTTTTTTTCACTAAAATGGCGGCTACACGTGTTTGGACATGGGGAAAGGAACATGAGGGAGGGAGGGATCGCCCACAATGCCATGTATGCAGCCAATCAGCAGCTAGCCAGCCCTGTTATGTCACAGCCCTATAAATCCCATCAGCCATTTTGGATTCTGTCATTCTACAGGGAGAGATGTTTGCAGGCACTAGGGAAAGTGATAGAAAACCTCATCAAAAGTACAAATTGCTGAATAGAAGTGTAGGGAAAGGATAGAGAGTGAAGTATTGAAGCAGAACATGCTTCAATTGGGGTGTTTAGAGACAGTACAGTGAACTTAGTGCAGGGAGAAACGCTTGAAGGCACTAGGCAAAGTGTTACAAAACCTCATCAAAAGTTCAAATTGCTGAATAGAAGTGTAGGGAAAGGATAGGGAGTGAAGTATTGAAGCAGAACAGGCTTCTATTGGGGTGTTTAGAGACAGTGTGAGATATGGAAAGAAGTGCAACCACAGGGTAATAGGAAAAATCATATTACACTTTGGTTTCAGTGACTGGGATTCAAAATTGCCATGCTACAGCTGCTCATGTCAGGTTCATGCTCATGTTGCCTCTGTAATTCTGGTTATTGGGGTTTTGTTAACCCTTGTGCACTGTAGTTACATTTAGTACATCACTTTTTTGCTGTTTTAGTGTTGGGGCTTATTAGCTGTGGTAAAGTGGGAAAATTACAGCCCTTTGTACCGTGTATTATTGTTAAAAAAGTTTTAGTAGGCGTACACCGCCAAAGTTATATATAGTAAAGTGTTCTAGCATCTATTAGAGTTGAAAAAAAACTTATTATTCGCTCGGTGCTGAAGTGGGAGAATTACAGCCCTTTGTAGCGTGTATTATTCTAAAAAAAAGAGTTTTAGTGGGTGTACAGTGCCAAAGTTTTATATTTTAAAAGCTACTGGCATTTATTAGTGTTGCCAAAAAAAACGTATTATTCGCTCGGTGCTGAAGTGGGACAATTACAGCACTTTGTAGCGTGTATTATTGTAAAAAAAACAGTTTTAGTTCAGTACAGCACCAAAGTTATATATAGTAAAGTGTTCTAGCAGCTATTAGTGTTGAAAAAAAACGTATTATTGTCTCGCTGCTGAAGTGAGAGAATTACAGCCCTTTGTAGCGTGTATTATTCTAAAAAAAAGAGTTTTAGTTGGTGTACAGCGCTAAAGTTCTATATTTTAAAAGCTACTGGCATTTATTACTGTTGCCCACAAAACATATTATTCGCTTAGTGCTGAAGTAGGTCACTTACAGCCCTTTGTAGCGTGTATTATTGTCAAAAAAGCTTGATTTGGCCTACAGCGCCAAAGTTCTATATTTTAAAAGCTACTGGCATTTATTAGTGTTGCCAAAAAAATGTATTATTCGCTTTGTGCTGAAGTGGGATAATTATAGCCATTTGTAGCGTGTAGTAGTGGAAAAAAGTTTTAGTTGGCCTACAGCATCAAAATTCTATATTTTAAAAACTTCTTGCATATATTACTGTGGCAAAAACAAAAGTATTATTCGCTCGGTGCTGAAGTGGGACAATTGCAGCCATTTGTAGCGTGTAGTAGTGGAAAAAAGTTTTAGTTGGCCTACAGTGTCAAAGTTAAACTTTGTCAAACCTTCTGTCGGTTATTAGTGGTGGCAAAAGACTTATTAGCCGTTGTGTGGTGAAGTGGGAAAGTTACAGCCCTTTGTAGCGTGTTTTAATTTCCTTTTTATTTATTTATTTGATCAAACAGCATGTCAGGCAGAGAAGTAACAGGCCCTGCATAGGGGAGTGGCAGAGGCCTAAATGTTTCTGCTGCAGGCACAGGTCGCAGCAGAATAAGGGGGTGTAGCAGCAGGGGTCACATTGAGAGGCCAGAGCTCCTGGTGTCATTTAGCGGTCGGGTCTTGACCAGCAACCCAGCGGTTCTTGAATGGTTGACTCGGTCTTCGACTTTGTCCCAAATGACGTCAGAGATTCCCAGTCAAGAATCAGTGGGTTCGTCAGACACAACCCTTAGTTGACATGGCCCGGGAGCAGGCCCTGTGCGCTCAGCTGTCCTCAACCTGCCTGTCAGGCTGGGATAAACAGACAACAGAGGAACGTGAGCCCTGAGCTTACCCCACCTCTGTCCCTGCCTATTGCCCCACCCACGCTAAACCGTGGGGCGACAACCACGATGACTGCTATATACACTGACTATGGTGCAGGGGATGGGAGACAAGAGACAGACAAACAAACACGGAAGAATAGTTAATAAGGCCGAGTCAAAACCAGGAAGGTACGTCAGGACAAAATCACAAAACAAAGAGTAGTCAAAAACGAGCCGAAGTCAAAACCAACCAGCAGCGAAGTACAAAGGGATCAGGCAGAGGCGATGGTCAAAAACACGAAGCAAGGTCAGAACTGGAGAATATAAACCACTAGGATAGCTGGTGCAGAGAAACTCAAACACTGGCAAGTATGATGGTGATTGCAAGGTTTAAATGCAGCCAGGAGTCCCACCCCCACAGGTGAAAGGGAGGAGAGACTCCTGAGCACAGAATTAACCCTTAGTAGGTGACCAGGTCTGCATAGCATAGCATATAGATTAAACTGCTTGCGTTCTCCGGCGTGAACCTAGTGACCGAGAACGTGGTGCGCGCTCCCTGCCTGGAACGCGCACCAATACCAAGAGACTGCCAGCGGGAGGAGGAGCCTGACAGGAGAGGGGCGGAAGCCCGGGAACGGGCATCCGCATCACCAGCAGAGTCAGAGGCAGGACCGGCGGCACGGGCGCCATGACCGCCAGTCCTGACACTGCCTCTGTCCTTTTCTGTTCCCTCACCCAGAGAAGTAATGTATGCTGTGGGCTCAGCTCCACTTTACAGTGAGGACGAGCTACTGGAGAACAGTCAACAGCTATTAGAGGACAGTCAGCAGCTACTGGGTAGCTAAGATGTGGAGGAGACATCCGCAGCTTCCTCAGTTAGGCAGGCAAGTAGTGATTAAAGAGTGGCGTGGGAGCTAGGGTTGCGTGCGGTCAGGCTCCTGACCCACAGACAGTCGAGGAGGACATCAGCAACGTGCAGACACTACTCGGTGATGATGAAGCCGATCGCACTTGGGAGCCGGGTTATTTGGGCCTTCATCATCATCAGGAGAAGAGGGTGGCAGCTTGCCCGTGAGGCAGCGACGGAGCCAGCATGTCGCTAGCGTGGCCGGGAGTCAGCAAGATGGCAGCAGAGGGAGGTTGGGAGCCCAACGTGCCCGAGATAGACCACTCACTTCGCATTAGCCTACTGAGCCAAAAAGTAGTGGTGCAGCAGTTCAAGGAGGCAGTTGCGGTAGCATCAACCAGTGGCGCCCAACAGATTTCAGGCAGTCAAGGCTCCACTACCTCAGCCGAAGGGAGCTGTCTGTCCTACCCATTATCTAATGCTCCTGCTCCTCCTCCTCATCAGTCATTCCGTCAGCAATCGATCAGCGAAGCCATTGCCAACAGACAGCAGTATGCGTGTACACATCCAATGGCACAGAAGCTGAACGTGATCCTGGCCAAGTTGCTGGTGCTGCAGTCCCTCCCTTTCCAAGTGGTGGACTCTAAACCTTTCAGAGAACTGATGGCTTGAGCTGAGCCGAGGTGGAGAGTTCCAAGCTGTCATTTTTTTGTGAAACAGGCAGTACCAGCCCTGCACAAATATGTAGAACAGAAGGTGGGCCAGTCCTTGAGCCTGTTGGTGTCTGCCAAAGTTCACGGCAGTACCGACGTGAGGAGCTCTAATTATGGTCAGGGACAGTATATGTCATGCCATGCTGCTTCCGCCTCCACGTTCTCATGCCGTCGCTCCTGCGACAATGTCTGCATCCTCACCCTGCACCGTGTCCTCAGCCTCCACTGCAGGGACAATTCACAGTGCCCCACCAGCATACCACATGTGCAGGGCACGGCGGTGTCACGTGGTTCTACACCTCGTTTGCCTGGGCAAATGGAGTCACACAGGGGAGGAACTGCTCCGCATCATTCATCAAGAAATCCAATCCTGGCTTTCCCCGCGACAATTCAAAATCGGAACAATGCCCTCCATATGTTGGACCGACTGTATGAACAGAGAAAGGCCATAAACAATTTCTTGATGATCCAAGCGGACAGAGGTACTCCCGTGTAACTTCGATGTCAGCCAGTGGCAGCTCATGCGTGACACCTGCTGTTTGCTCTTTGAGGAGGCCACTTTATTTGTCAGTCGCCAGGACTATGGAATGAACATTATTCCCCTCATTCATATCTTGGAAAAGATGATGTTAAATCTGGCTGGTCAGGGGACAGGAGATGTGGCAACTACATCTCATGGCCACATGAGCCCTGTGGGGGCTGAACTGGAGGAGGAGGACATTGGAGCACAAAGAATGCCTAGAGAAATGGGTAGTTTC
Source organism: Rhinella marina (assembly GCA_900303285.1). NCBI lineage: Eukaryota > Metazoa > Chordata > Amphibia > Anura > Bufonidae > Rhinella > Rhinella marina. The sequence goes on along the minus strand of ONZH01014837.1, from coordinate 7,925 downwards.
TCTACCCAGGTGACAGGAGAGGAGGAGCAGAATGAGCAGGAGCAGCCAGCGGAGCTACAGGGCGATGAGGAAGAGGAGGTAGAGGACCCAGACACACCGTGGCAGTATGCAGTGGAAATGGAGGCAGGGAGTCCCTCCGAGTCACTTGCGCAAATGGCCCATTGCATGGTCACTTGCTTGCGTAGTGACAACTGTATTGTCACCATTCGGCAGAGCGATGACTACTGGCTCTTCACCCTATTAGACCCTCGCTACTGGTCCAAAATGGGAGCCTTTTTTACACCCGCCAAGAGGGAGGACAAACTGAACTACTATAGAGACATAATTCACTGAGTAATAGCCCTATTTAAAACATAACTTTTACTAAAGATAACTTAAAAAAGATAATCCCACATATAACATAAATGACTCAAAGTAATAAAGATAGTACCGATGGGATAAACCAGAATAGCAAACAATAATTCGATATGGCTCCACGTATGTGGGTACTCACTCATGGACCATACGTGCAAAAATGCTGGAATCCATATATATTCATAACCGCAGAGTATCCACTTTTTATCATCGAGGTGCCAGATCACAGGTAAGGTAGAGGTGTTTTTGCGGGCTTCAGGTATTTCACCGGCCAAGATGTTCTCCCTTTTAGGTTCGATCGCCACACGGATAATATACAGAGTCCTCCTTAAAATGAATCAAAGTAGAAAGCAGATGGTGCAAGAAATGCGAATCGGGCCCTTCAGGATGACAGATGGGATGCTCACCCTACTTGTCCTACACCACCCTGCCTAAAAGCGGAGCGATCGCCCCGAAAGGGGCGGCCCCACTTATCGGTGGCTTTCCCTGCGCACACCTACCCTACCTAGAAAAATCCCATCAGTGAAAACAATCCCAACGCGTTTCCCCATACATAATAAAATTGGTTCTTCAGGGGATGTAAGTACAAATAGCACGGTGGCTATGAGCGGTATCCCGCTGCTAAAAGATAGTGCCGACCAGATAGATGCCGTAAGAGGAAGTTAGACTGTCAGCCTATTTATTAACTTACTGTGTAAGCCCCCATATCCGCTCATCTCCTTGGCCGGACGGACGCTCGCGTGCGTTCCAGTATACTGCGCATGCGCAAGATGGCCGCGCCGAGAGGAGCAGTACCGCGCATATCCAAAATGGACGTGCGTTCCAATTCGTTATGTTATGCGTTCCACCTATACATTATGATCCCGGATACATAACGTCTCGAATTATTGGTTCACAATATACATATGTAGGATGGAAACTCTAAGGTAATCCATTATTAGGTTGGGGCTACCATATATTCTTAATATCGGCACTTTTATCATAGCGTGGGCACCAGAAAGAAAGAAGAGAAAGGGATATTCGGTACTATGTACTAAAGATGATCCCTAACAAAGATATATTCTTCCGGTGACACAATTATAACAGGATAAATATCCTATGTCTAACTGAAAAATATAGACCAATTAAATTAGTAATATTAAGAGAGGATCCCTTGTAAGGTCTACAGAAAGGAACTAAAAGAGATACATTCATTAAGACCCTCTGGGTTCACAGTCCTAAGCCTGAAGATCCATTCTGCCTCTTTCTGCAGAATGTATTTATCCCAGTCACCCCCTCTAGGTGAGGGGCGTATCACCTCGATGACATTAAAAGCCAAAGAAAGTGGGTCACCCCCATGATGTTCTCTCACATGTCGGGAGATGGGGGTGTCCCTCTTGTTACGAATGTCACCGAGGTGGTCCCCCACCCGTCTCCTGAACTCCCTCTTCGTTTTCCCTACGTATTGAAGTGGGCAGGTACATGTACACAAATACACCACTCCAGGCGTTTTACAATTGGAGAAATCCCTGGCGTGATATGTTCTGCCGCTCACCAGGCTAGTAAATGTTCCTAGGAACTTTTAAGTGTGGATCTTGTGTCGCTTGTCCATTTATTAGGCAAACTAGGACTTTTAAAAGTGCCGATATTAAGAATATATGGTAGCCACAACCTAATAATGGATTACCTTAGAGTTTCCATCCTACATATGTATATTGTGAACCAATAATTCGAGACGTTATGTATCCGGGATCATAATGTATAGGTGGAACGCATAACATAACGAATTGGAACGCACGTCCATTTTGGATATGCGCGGTACTGCTCCTCTCGGCGCGGCCATCTTGCGCATGCGCAGTATACTGGAACGCACGCGAGCGTCCGGCCGGCCGAGGAGATGAGCGGATATGGGGGCTTACACAGTAAGTTAATAAATAGGCTGACAGTCTAACTTCCTCTTACGGCATCTATCTGGTCGGCACTATCTTTTAGCAGCGGGATACCGCTCATAGCCACCGTGCTATTTGTACTTACATCCCCTGAAGAACCAATTTTATTATGTATGGGGAAACGCGTTGGAATTGTTTTCACTGATGGGATTTTTCTAGGTAAGGTAGGTGTGCGCAGGGAAAGCCACCGATAAGTGGGGCCGCCCCTTTCGGGGCGATCGCTCCGCTTTTAGGCAGGGTGGTGTAGGACAAGTAGGGTGAGCATCCCATCTGTCATCCTGAAGGGCCCGATTCGCATTTCTTGCACCATCTGCTTTCTACTTTGATTCATTTTAAGGAGGACTCTGTATATTATCCGTGTGGCGATCGAACCTAAAAGGGAGAACATCTTGGCCGGTGAAATACCTGAAGCCCGCAAAAACACCTCTACCTTACCTGTGATCTGGCACCTCGATGATAAAAAGTGCATACTCTGCGGTTATGAATATATATGGATTCCAGCATCTTTGCACGTATGGTCCATGAGTGAGTACCCACATACGTGGAGCCATATCGAATTATTGTTTGCTATTCTGGTTTATCCCATCGGTACTATCTTTATTACTTTGAGTCATTTATGTTATATGTGGGATTATCTTTTTTAAGTTATCTTTAGTAAAAGTTATGTTTTAAATAGGGCTATTACTCAGTGAATTGTTTTGATATATGTCCTATCTAAATACTTTCAGTGATTTTTTTACTATAGAGACATCCTATGTAGTCAGTTGGCCGCTGCCTATCTGCACCATCGTCCTTCCTCTCGCAGGTCTGACCGGGGGGCCCTCTGCCCTCATGTTCCACTGGCTGCTTGGGGGGGGTAGGGGTGGCAGTAGCAGTACCAGCTCCGTCAGCAGCAGCAGCAGCCTGAGTCTACAGTCGCTGATGAGCAGCTTTCTTCACCTGAATAGTGAAGAAACTACTCACCAGCAGCATCAGCTAGACCTGGAGGAGGACCTGAAACAGCAGGTGGTGGCATACTTGGACAGCACCCTGCCACCAGTCATAGAAGATCCACTGGACTACTGGGCAGCCAAACTAGATTTGTGGCCACAATTGGCCGAGTTTGCCCTGGAAAAGCTGTCCTGCCCGGCCAGTAGTGTGGCATTAGAGCGGGTGTTTAGTGCTGCGGGGGCCATAGTTACCCCAAGGAGAACTCGCCTGTCCACCCAAAATGTGAAGAGACTGACCTTTGTCAAGATGAATCACATGTGGATCAGCCAGGTTTTTCAACCACCAACGCCTGATGCGTCAGATTAGATAATTCATGCTGTCTTTTGACTGTTTCTGCAGGCTATCTGCCTCACCAAATATTCTAATGCTGCCACCCGCCTGATGCCACACATCTGGTGCCAAGTGCTCCTTCTTACACCCACCATCGTCAGCGGGTAGTGTTATTGACACCCACCTCTCCACACTGTTGTCGTGCCACTCTATAGTCTGCTGATGCTGCTACTGCCTCCATAATATCGTCGTACCATTCTGTAGTCTGCCCATGCTGCTGCTGCTACTACTACTACTGCCTCCATAATGTCATCGTACCATTCTGTAGGCTGCCCATTCCGCTGCTGCTGCTACTACTACTGCCTCCATAATGTCGTCGTACCATTCTGTTGCCTCAAAATTCTACTTACTGACATCTGATATTTGCTCAGTGGGCCTGTGACTGCAAAATTTTACTTACTGACATCTGATATTTGCTCAGTGGGCCTGTGACTGCAAAATTTTACTTACTGACATCTGATATTTGCTCAGTGGGCCTGTGACTTCTTAATTCTACTTACTGATATTTTACATTTGCTTGGTGGGCCTGTGACTGCGAAATTATACTTAATGATATTTCACATTTGCTCGGTGGGCCTGTGACTGCGAAATTATACTTACTGATATTTCACATTTGCTCGGTGGGCCTGTGACTGCGAAATTCTACATACTGATATTTCACATTTGCTCGGTGGGCCTGTGACTGCGAAATTCTACTTACTGATATTTCACATTTGCTCGGTGGGCCTGTGACTGCGAAATTCTACTTACTGATATTTCACATTTGCTTGGTGGGCCTGTGACTGCGAAATTATACTTACTGATATTTCACATTTGCTCGGTGGGCCTGTGACTATGAAATTATACTTACTGATATTTCACATTTGCTCAGTGGGCCTGTGACTGCGATATTATACTTACTGACATTTTCAATCTTGTCGGGCCACTCTGTGGTTGCTGCCATGTGTTTAATGCTACAGCTACTGCCTCTGTCTTCTCTACACTGTCATCGTGCCACTCTGTCAGACCTTCTACTGTCACAGGCAGGTCAAACTTGACAACAGTTGACACTTCTTCTACGTCAATTCCTCCAGCACAGACATTAATGGTCATGAGAACTTTTCCCTACCCATCTCTGTCGTCCTGCCACTGTATGACCTCGTAATTCTGCTACTACAGCTGCTGCCACTTGCCCACTCTACCATTATGCCTGTCTGGGACCTCGTAATTCTGCTACTACGGCTGTTGCCACTTGCCCACACTGTCATTGTGCCACTCTGGGACCTCGTAATTCTGCTACTACGGCTGCTGACACTTGCCCACTCTTTCATTGTGCCACTCTGTGGCCTCCTGATGCTGCTACTGCTGCTGCTGCCTCTTCTACACTGTCATCGTGCCACTCTGTCAGACCTTGTACAGTCACAGGCAGGTCAAACTTGACAACAGTTGACACTTGTTCTACGTCAATTCCTCGGGCACAGACATTAGTGGTCATGAGAACTTTTCCCTTCCCATCTCTGTCATCATGCCACTTTGGCCTCGTAATTCTGCTACTACAGTTGCTGCCACTTCCACACTCTGTCATCGTGCCACTGTGTGACCTCATAATTCTTCTACTACGGCTGCTGCCACTTGCCCACTCTGTCATTGTGCCACTCTGGGACCTCGTAATTCTGCTACTACGGCTGCTGCCACTTTCCCACTCTGTCATTGTGCACTCTGTGGCCTGCTGATTCTGCTACTGCTGCTGCCACCTTTTCTACACTGTCATCGTGCCACTCTGTCAGACGTTGTACAGTCACAAGAAGGTTAAACTTGAGAATGGTTGACACTTGTTCTACGTCAATTCCTCGAGCACAGACATTAGTGGTCATGAGAATTTTTCCCTTCCTATCTCTGTCGTCGTGCCACTCTGGCCTCAGAATACTACTACTGCTATTGCCACTTCCACACTCTGTCGTTGTGCCACTGTGTGGCCTCATAATGCTACTGCCACTGCCTCCTCTACACTGTCGTTTTACCACTCTGTGGTCTCCTCATGCTACAGCTGCTGTCATTGCCTCCTCTACACTGTTGTCGTACAACTCTGTGGTCTCCTGATGCTACAGCTGCTGTCACTGCCACCTCTACACTATCGTCATACCACTCTGTGGTCTCCTGATGCTAGAGCTGCTGCCACTGTCTCCTGATGCTGCTGTCACTGCCATCTTCACACTGTCTGGGGGGGGCTCTGCTAGTTTAAGCGTGTAATAGAACAGGTTCTGTAAGAAATCTATGTGGAATCAGTGAATTGGTGTAAAAGGAGTGCACTCTTTCTTTATAGCTGGCGCTAACATTGACCTGTAAGGCCGAGATCAGACTTTAGTTATTTGGTCAGTTTTGGCCCCATAACTGCCAAAATACGTAACGTGTGCAGTAGAGATGAGCGAATCTATTCGCTGCTTCGTAGATTGGTATCGAATCTTGGAAATTTTCTCCTCCGAAGCGAATCCGTATTTTTTTGGATTCGCTTTGTATTATTCGTAAATCTTTGCAAAATTTTGAACGCTAACGATACGTGCGATACGTATGAAACGTACGAAACGTACGCATTTTGCGTGAGGAGGGAAAATGACTAGAGATGAGCGAGTAGTGTTCGATCGAGCTGGTATTCGATCGAATACTACGCTATTCGGCGTACTCGATTTCGTTCGAGTATAACGGCGATGGCGCACTTAGAATTCGTTTCCCCTCCCACCTTCCCTGGCGCTCTTTTTCCACCAATCACCATGCAGGGGGGGTATGACAGGCACGCTGAGCACGCTGGCAGCGCGAAAACGGCGTCTACATGGATTGGCTGGAAAAACCATGTGACCTCGAATATTAAAAACTCAGCTCTTCCTGCTCGTACGCATATGCTGCGTGAACTTAGTCAGGGACAGAGGCTGGAGAAGGGAGAGACAGGTTTTAGCTGTTGGACAGGCAGGAGCGTGATTAAAAGCCCTTATCAGGGCTACTATAGTGCAGTACAGTAATAGCTTTACTACAATATAGACTTTACAGAGAACGGCTGCTGTATTCAGGGATAGCTGCTGGAGTAGGGACAGAGAGAGGCATTAGTGGTGTATTAGGTGCTCTGCTACATACCAAACTATATTTGGCACTACTGCTGTGTACCTTGAACTATAAAATATATAGGCCTTATAATTGGCAACTGTACTGTGCGTTCTCTTGCAAACTAATTTAAATACCTGGTGTTAATACCCACCGTCTGAACAGTTAGTACACGGCTGTGTACCTTGAACTATAAAATATATAGGCCTTATAATTGGCAACTGTACTGTGCGTTCTCTTGCAAACTAATTTAAATACCTGGTGTTAATACACACCGTCTGAACAGTTAGTACACGGCTGTGTACCTTGAACTATAAAATATATAGGCCTTATAATTGGCAACTGTACTGTGCGTTCTCTTGCAAAATAATTTAAATACCTGGTGTTAATACACACCGTCTGAACAGTTAGTACATGGCTATGTACCTTGAACTATAAAATATATAGGCCTTATAATTGGCAACTGTATTGTGCGTTCTCTTGCAAAATAATTTAAATACCTGGTGTTAATACCCACCGTCTGAACAGTTAGTACACGGCTGTGTACCTTGAACTATAAAATATATAGGCCTTATAATTGGCAACTGTACTGTGCGTTCTCTTGCAAACTAATTTAAATACCTGGTGTTAATACACACCGTCTGAACAGTTAGTACACGGCTGTGTACCTTGAACTATAAAATATATATAGGCCTTATAATTGCAACTGTACTGTGCGTTCTCTTGCAAACTAATTTAAAATAACCTGGTGTTAATACCCACCGTCTGAAACATTTAGTACACGGCTGTGTACCTTGAACTATAAAATATATAGGCCTTATAATTGGCAACTGTACTGTGCGTTCTCTTGCAAACTAATTTAAATACCTGTTGTTAATACCCACCGTCTGAACAGTTAGTACACGGCTGTGTACCTTGAACTATAAAATATATAGGCCTTATAATTGGCAACTGTACTGTGCGTTCTCTTGCAAACTAATTTAAATCCTGGTGTTAATACCCAACCGTCTGAAACAGTTAGTACACGGCTGTGTACCTTGAACTATAAAATATATAGGCCTTATAATTGGCAACTGTACTGTGCGTTCTCTTGCAAACTAATTTAAATACCTGGTGTTAATACCCACCGTCTGAACAGTTAGTACACGGCTGTGTACCTTGAACTATAAAATATATTAGGCCTTATAAATGGCAACTGTACTGTGCGTTCTCTTGCAAACTAATTTAAAATACCTGTGTTTAATACCCACC